>JAGDQP010005119.1:0-53407 GCA_022664845.1 Lepisma saccharinum | reverse complement strand
TTATTCACAGCAGCTCCCCAATTGTCCTCACGATGCTGGGTCAACACCGAAATTTTTGAGCCCCCACCGGGAATATGTATATATATATATATATATACATGAACAAATTTGTAAGCACGAAATGAATTTTACAATTGAGCATTAATGTTAGATGTGAATAAGTTATTGTAAAGGGAAATATTTTTTACTCTAACGAATATATATGAGTTTCTCGTCGTTAGATTCGAATAGTTACCGAATTTCAACATGTGACCAAAATATAGCATTCTTCTTGACTTCAAAAAATAAAATTTTGTCGTGGTTTCGAAGGGTACTGGACCACTGTGGGCCAGCTGTTTGACTTCAGCCCTTCGGAGCTTCGTGCCAGGGAGTCTTTTTTTTAACAACTAAAACTTTAAGCCATGTTTAAGCATTGAATTTAACCCGTCCTAAAATATACTAGATCTAATTACATATTGATCACTAGCGATGATTAAGGGGTGGGGGTGGAGGGCAGTTGCCTCCCAGCTCTTACCGTCGCACTATATACTGTACTCTTAATACTAAATCTATAATGGTAAAATGTTGCCCCCCCCCCAGCCATCTCCCAAGTTCTACACTGTAAAGATATTCGTAGGAAAATTTACAACATTCGGTGGAAATCTGTTTGCCACCGATTTTTTACAGTGCAGCACCCACTCGATGCCACTGGACATATTACAAGACATATGAATTGATCTATTTCTTATCCATAGACCTACTTGACTTGTTAGTCTTCTTGGAAAATTTCTCAGTCACATACTCGATTGGAATCATCGTCCTTTTTTCGTTTACCTTATGTTCTAACACTTCGAGTAGGGTTTGTTCCTGCTTCATTATTCGTCAAAATGTTCTCATATACAGCGCACACAAACAAACAAATTCAAACAATATATGATTTCTGGAAAAATAAACGAGAACACACTATCAATTTGCTATTACAGGAGCGAATCCAGGCTTTGGATGTATCTATATGTATGGGAGGAAGGGGGTACACAAGGTTGAAAATACCAAGAGATTTTATTTACTTATTTATTTAATGTTTATTTATTTTATTTACTTTAAAACTATGGGATGAGTTTTATTTTACTTTTGAAATACAAAAAAAAATCCACATTCTGTTGGAGAGGGGATGATCCCCCCCTGGCTCCGCCTCTGCGCTATTGTTCCATCTTGGTTAACTAACTTCTGCACGGAACAATTCCATCCTCTAGTGGTGTAAATCTACAGTTGTGTTAACAGTTCTGTAACTAGCATTTGGCGAAGATTTTTTTTTAATATTTTTTTCACATTTACCTAAGAAACAGTACCCTCTTTCTACACTGTTTTCATTATGAATTGCTTTTGCTTAACAATGCTGTATCGGCGAACCAAAAGAAATTGCTATTGCGGCGAGCGAGGAAAGAAAGAAATAGTCGTCAAAAACTCTTGAAATTGTTTTTAAGAAAATGAGACATTTGAAGCTGCTTCTGTTATAAAGAGTTATATTAAAGCGTAGAAATAACGATGTATCAGAATAAGAGGAGAAAGTAGTTTTTTTTTAGGAGGGCTTCAAGGCAGTGGCGGCGAATGATCAAATTAGAGGTAGACATCAATGAACTACTAACACACCCCAAGAATTTCATATTTCCAAAGGAGAAACATATGGAGGGAAATTGTTCCCTTTCCCTCTCATGATACCAGAGATGGCGTGAGTCAAAATATAAGTGACACACTACCCGCCGTGACCCACTACCTGCTAGGGTGTTCTTAACTCATGACCTACCTGAATTCAATCTTCAAGCATCATTAACTGTGATCCACGACCCACCATAACTAATTCGGCCCTCAACCCACTAAGAGCCTCTATTGGCCCATGATAAATGACCTCAGGGTGTTGTTCGCTGTTAAAATTAAGCTTTGTTTAGCCCAATTGTTTTAAGCTACTGATGTGACTGACAAACATTTCATTGAGAGAACATGGCACGACCACAGGATTTTTTCAGGAGAGTGGACAAAAGATGCACAAACTAAAAGTTTTTGTAACCCTTATAAAAAAAATAAAGGATTATAATTGGAAAACAAAGTATCGACAACTCCATGAAAATTAGCTGCATTGAAATGTGTAACACAAAAGCACTTGTGTGAGCAGGAACGGCGCTAACTTCCCACAGTTTGGGAGGGGCATAAGAGTGGGTTGGGGGGCAATTCAAACATAATACAAACTGTGTAATAATAATACAAAATATTACATGTCATCTACAATTTCTGAGAGACACAAGAAAGGGACCGAGGAAAAATTTAGGACCCTGGCAACAGCCTATACAATTTTACAATTTCAAAAATCCAGGTAGGGCAAGGCAATGAATGTCCCGCTCCCTCTTTTCCATTGCCGGCGTCCATGGATAGTATCCACTGGACTGGATACACATTTGATTGGTAGCTATACAAATTGAGCTAATACTTACTTATTTCCATCGTTTGGATCTGCAAATTTGTTCTTTCTTCATCTTTCTATCTTTTAAATTTTAATAGCTCAAACAATGTTTGCTGTCGCTTCATCACTGTCTAAACTAAACTCACTCAAATCAAAATAAGAATGTTGAGAACTTGAATGAACATATTCCAAGCCAGTTAACACCCACTGTTCCAGGCAGATTGGCAGAAGTTTATGCGCTACAATCAAAATAAGTTTAATCTAGTGGATTAAAGTGAAAGATTGAGCTATTTTCTTTTTTCGTCTCTGTATCGGTGAGAATAATAAAACATTCTTAAAATATATATGTATATTCATGTTTTTTATTTGAACAGTAGACTTTTTTTTTCTTTGGCTTCCTTGTGCTTAACAATGCTATGAGGAACCAAAGAAATTGCACTCTTGACTTATGAAAAATATGAGACGGAAATAAACATTGGTTAAAAAAAAGACATTTTTTTCAAACGCTCTCAACTATATATAATTACTAAAACAATTGTTTACAATGAATGAAAACATGTATAACGAAAATTCAGAGTTGTTTTAGCGTTAAATGTTGAGACTCAGAAATAACATGTAGCCTATGTTTGCCCCCTCTTCCTCCCGCAAAATTGATGTCTGACCAGAGTTGGGGGGACATAAGAGACCCCTGTGGTTGCGCCACTGCTACAAACATAATTATGTCGTAAAATGGTAAAAAACAAATACACTAACTGTGTATGTACTTTTTGTGTATTTTATTGTTGGAGAGGTAGGGGACATAGTTTTTGCTGCTTAAGTTCGAACATTTAAATTGCATAATCTTTCTATAGAGAACAATAAAAGAGACTATATTTTCTCTCCCAATTGTCGAAACGATTGGCACCAATTGAACGCCTTTAGAATCTGTTTTATAAGATTTTCAACGATATATCAACCCTGGCACTTCGGTAAATATGAAATACACAAAGACGGCGCACGTCAGGGTCTGTGATCTTTTTTAATTCCCTTGAAAGTGGCAAAAGGTTAAGTTAAATGGGGAATTTCATTTACTTTTGATAATTTTGTAGAAAACCTAATTTCACACCCACCAACATTTTCTCATTCGTTTTTCTGGACTATCTAACATTGTGTATACTGTAGGCTATATACAGAACGTCAAAGGACAAAAAAAGCTTTCTAAATTTATTAGTTGCATCGTGTTGGATTCCAGTCATTTAATTTATATACAGTGCATCTCCACAGCATTTTTTTCTAAATGATTTCTATCTATTAAAAGGCACCAAAGATATAATAACATATTATTATCCATTTTATAATAAGATATCACGTATAATCAGTCTCGGACTGGCCAGGGACGGAGGGCCGGAATCCCGGCCGGGGCCCCATCCTCAATTTCGTTTTTTTTAATATAAATTTTTAATCCTTATGTAATTATCTACAACATAACAAAAAGAACAACGAAATTCGGGCCTACATCAGATGCACGTTGAGTATACCCACAGACATCAGAAAGATAACTGTAGATCTTACTACGTCCAGAAGGCTCCCAATACCCTACGGGCTCCTTCCCGAAGACTACTGCGATATACAACAGAAATAGCATTTAGAAAACATCCGTTATTTTTCGTTCAATTATGATGATCATTATAGCCTGAATTTACAATATATCAAACAGAATGGGGCCCCTTTTCTACATTACAGTAATTGAATTTATATTATCAGTAGGGCTAGGATAATTACACATTTTGCATATTGCATATGTAAATACATACGGGGATTTAAGGATTTTTAACGTAAAATGAATATTTCATATTCAGGTGCATTATGTTCGAAAATAAATTGATGAGCATATTTCTGTACGCATACCAACACTGAGAATATAATGTATTACTTTTCTTCTTACTTATCTTTTCTTTGCCTTTTTTCTTCATTTTTTCTGTTTTTTATGAAATGTAGTAACTAACCCATTGTCAGCTCAACAATCAACTAAGCAACACGTGCAAGTTTCTTATCGCTTGTACGTCTATTTTTTCCCCTCCTCTCCAGTCTACCTTACGCGGGTGCAAAAAGCGACAACCGCTTTGTAATTTTCAACCAGACACTTTTCAGAATAACAATGATGAGCTAACAATTATTGATTGCTTGCTGCCAGTGTTGTGAAGTGTCGTGAACGTGATGTGTCTGTCATGAAGCGGTCGTATAAGAGTGGTTCCCAGAAAAGATGGGACGCTGAAGGAAAAAATTGAAGTTGTGTGTCTTGGATCCGAAGCAAATGAAGTTGTCATTTCCAAATTCCACTGCCCAAGAACATGAAGATCCACATGTGTCAGCACCATATACCGAAGGTATACAACAACAAATAAAATATTTTTATATACAGCAAACTCCCGATTATCCGTGTGCGTATTATCCTGTTTGCTGATTATGCGTTCCGAGTTCGGTGTATTTTTAAAATAGAAAAATTTATTATTTTGAAGTATTCTCTTATAATAAGCACATTTTTTTTCTTTTAATGGGTTTGCAAGGGTTATTTTGTCGGAGTCGCTGATTTGAATATTAACACTTTTAATTTTCAAGTTTCCCCACTCCCTGGAAGTGAGAGAGGGTGACAAAAATAATTGTAAACAACCAATATTAATTTCGAATCCATAGTTTACTTTGCGGGGTCGCTGAGATGAATAGTGATACTTTGTATGCAGTTCACGTTCATCCTCCACTCCCTGGGGCGGGGAGGGAGGGGTGGGAACAAAACCAATTTAGGGTAAGCACCCACTAACTTGTAGTATAATTGTTACAAGATACATCGCAGATCCCATTCATCAATACGGGAGCAGGACTGTTTCCGGAACAGGAACTGTTTGTAAATATTCTGATTCTTTTTTCGATTTTTCTTCCTCTTTTCCAAGTCATACGTATCCGATGCCGTTGCGACACATTATCATTGGTTTACTAATCGCTATTGCTATCTTGTTGGGCTAGGCACTTTCAGCTTTTGAGTCAGTCAAAGTGACAATATTAATCACAGTGATTCCAAAAACTATGGATTTGACAATATATTGGTAGTTTTCGATTATTAAAATTTAAAATGACACCTCATTCCCCATGTTTTTCTTATGGGGACTTTCCACCCTCATATCTCAGCCCAGGGGTGACTTAGAGACCTGGAATCGGCTATTTGGAGCATGTCTCCGGCAGCTTTAAAGCATGTTAAAATTCATCATCCTATCTATAGTGTCCCAAATATCGCCCCTGTTGCTAATATCGGCTACGTGTGTTTCCAAGCCACTACTGCATTTGCACTATCTATGAGTTTATGGGGTTATCGTAAAGGTCTGGGACTTTGTGAAACGTAGCTTTAGCGGGGAGCTTCCTACCAGTTATAGCAAATACAATATGGCGTCTGAAGTTTCTTGAGGTTTTGAAGAACATTTTTTGTCTCCCCTCACTCCAGGGAATGACCAGGTAAATGATTCCAAATCATAATTTCGAGTAGATCACTTAAAAGTGCATTAAATTAGGATTAGATAAGATAAGATAAAATTATTTGTATGGGCGGTAACAGTACTATGGCTTACGCCCGTCCCGAAGAATAAAGCTGTGTTTATTAAAGTGCGTTTCTTATATATTTCTTATTACAGTGTTTTCATTAAAAATGTTTCGTTTATAAACATAATTGCAAATGTGATCAGGAAAATTCTAATTGGTATGGGAAAACCATTGTTTTGTTTTGTATCCTGAACACCCAAAAAGTGGTTTTTGGAATTATGTATTTCTGTCTTCGGTTATTTGTGTTGCTACTACAACTAAACGCTAAATTTCTCGAACTAAAATAGTTATTGTCTGTCCGTCACTTGAAAGTAGTATAAATTAAATGACTTTATGGGAGAAACAATAAGCCATCATGTTAGTTTTCTGTTGACTGACCTCATTAACAACTATTGACCCTGTAGTTTGTATTCCATAAACAAAATACGGGACGATTGACCGAGACAGAACTCTGAGAAATGGATGATCCCGTATTTTACGGGATGTATACGACTCCTACCGTGGGGTCCCTAAACTGCTCTTCCCGCCGGGGCCCCGGGGGGGGGGGGGCAGTCCGACACTGCGTACAATACTAAGAATATATCCATAATTATTATTTCAAAAGATTCTGTTATTTCAAAAGCTTAAATTATTTGATATGCTGTAGCGCTAGCAAGCGAAAATTTAACATTTAATATGATGTAGCAAAATATGTTAGAACGGACTGCATTTAATGCTTTTCCCGGCAATCTTAGAGCCTCTAACTAAAATTATGAATTTGTAATTTGGTATACATCGAAAATGTTGGCTTGCCAATAGTTCATTTACGTGTTTCTACTAAAGAAACGTTCTTCGCAACATGTTAATTAATGTTGCTCATTAATGTTGTGTCCAGGTAGCGCATTTTTTGCAATATCGGGAAAAGATGCGCTACTTACACTTTTCTTGATCTCTTCGTCGCAGGCATCACATAAAGACGTATCTAAAAATATATGTGTGAATTTACCTCCTAGTTTGTCAGCTTGAACTCCAAGATCCCAGTTGGCTAGTCCCCAGCTCCTCTTGAAGATCTCTAAGGATCAATGCTGCAAACTAATTTTAATGGAGGTAACAAAGCTAGTATTATTCGTCGTTGTATTAAGAGCTGAAACTGGGTCACTTTCGCTGACCAGAAAATAGGTGACCGAGTTCGAAACTTGACCCGATTTACCCGGTTACCCGATCATTTTGCTGAGTGACTTTTTAAAAACTAACAAGGGATGTGGGTGATCTCGAAAGCTCAGAACAACACGAAAATGTGCTTAGAATATAAATCGCTCATCCCAAAAACAGTGGTATGAGCCATCCGCATGCAAAACTGCGTATCTTAGGATAAGCGACATTTGAATGATCACCTATTCAAGGTCTAAGAGAGGCACGTTGGTAACGCGAAGAAACAAAATATCGATACAAGAGGACCAAAAACATACATATTACAATGTCGTGATCGATTGCTATATTTCCCCCTACTGAAAATAATTACGCTATGTGACCACTGACGTGATAGTGTTGCCCTGCTATTCAGACCTCAAAGTGCAGGTGTAGGATTTCAGTGAAGTGGTCAAAGCAAAGTAGAACAGAACAAAATGCACATCTGACTAAAGTCACTTTTTTACATTCAACAGCACTTCTGCATTCAAGCAATCCAATATCAAACGCCACACTAATTACATTTTCAAAGGATGATATTGATAAGTCAATGTCATAATCTGCCTTTGGCCAAGCATATTGTAACATAGGCTTGTACGTCGGTGCAGAAAGTTGATTGTATAGCACAGAGTGAAGCCTGATGATGAAATGACGATCGTGTAACTTTACTTTTGGTTTTTCACATTGTAGTCTTACAAAATCAACGATCCTTCTCACGTAGAGCTTATATTGCCGAACGAAGTACACATCAAGAGGTTGGCAATATTTTGTTTTCTTCGGTGGCACTATCTTGAGCGTAACATCCTTGTTCGAAAACTTTCGTCTAACATAGTACGATCTTTATGGCCCGACCACGATCACACAGCAGTAGGCTCTTCGTATCGTCACGTACATGTTCACCAAGGACGGTAATTAGGAAACTTGTCATATGATCTTTGGTCATTTTGCCAGTTTTGCTTTTCTCCACATGAATGTTTCGTTGACATGTTGCTTTAAGTTTATTTGAAACATTTGGACGATAAGGGCCTTGTGGCTCTTTAAAACAGATATAGAGCTTGTTAGCTAATTTGCCACTCATTGATAAAGCCACATTAATTGTAGAGCTGTGTGTAGAGCTATGCACAGACTGCAACACACCAGCTGTAGTATTCTCGCCTCTGTGAGATAGTGCTGAAAATGAAGACATTTCATAATTAAATTGACTTTGGTCACTGTTCCAAACATTTTCTTTGTCCAAACTTCCGTCTGTTACACATTTGTTCACTTCCTCCACAAACCCTTGTGCCTTCTGACCAATAATATGATCTTCTTGTATGTCCTTACGTCTGAATATGTCTGGAAGAAATGCCATTTTCAGCCTTAAGTTTGTTTATAAAAGCAATCGAAGCTGTGAAATTGTCTAGGCCAACCACTTTAAACGCTTCTAGTGCCCACATTTGCAGATGACAATTTTGAACAGCAGATTCATACACTCTTGCCCTATTAAATTGCGACATTACATACTCATTTATAGTTTTAATTGTGACAGCCTGTTTCCCTTGAAGTGAGCTCGATCTCGCCTTTTGCTAGTCACATAATATAATATTACCTTGTAATTTGATTTACTTCGAATGCACTTATAGCGTCTCATACGTTTGCTATAGAAGTTGAAGCCACGATTGTAATAATCTTCATAAATGATCTCCTGTATCTTGTCATCAATATTTTGTAATATACTGGCCCTCGACATTTTGGGTGGAGATGGTTCGTACTCATTTTCACTTGAAGGTTCCTGTTGCTCTGGAGATGAAAATCTTGTACTGCTGGACAAACAAACTTCAGGAGGTACGGGCTCTTCCTTTTCTTCAAAATCACTTTACCTATCCAGCATATATCTTCATGCATTACTGCGTCATTCCCATTGCATTTGTGGATTATTATGGTATATAACATATTCGCGAACTCCATATCCTCGATTCCGATTACGTTTCCATATTCAGCAGGTCGCAACTTTGCCTCTAACAGTTTGACAACATTCATGGGATTAATTCGCCTCATGATACCGATGTACACTGTTTACACTCTAACCCACAACCGAACACTCCAAAAGAAGGCCTTCTACTACAGCTGTACTATTCACGCAACTAGAGTACGTACTTGTTCGTGCAGGTACAACATGCCAGCCTTGAATGGCGCTAGCAGACAACAGCTGCGTTTTGGATGGAAATGACTCATACCACTGTTTTGGGGATGAGCTATTTATATTCTAAGCACATTTTCGTGCAGTTCTGAGCGTTCGAGATCACGCACATCCCTTGTAAGTGGTTTCTCTATTTCGAAAGAAAAAGCTAAATGATTCACACTGCGAGGACAAATTTGTATTGTACAAGCGAACTTTTGATAATTTAAAGCATCCAACATGATTTTGCAATGGTTACGATGTACTCGACCATGGCCATTTCACCTCCCGACCACCAGAAATAAAATAAAGATTTCTGTACATGTAATATAACCAGGGCTAAAAGCGTCACCGGGTCAAGTTTTGGACTGGGACGCCAGGCTTATGCTTGCGACTCAGCATGTCCCGGTAACTCGATTTCAAAACCCAGCGATCCGGAGAGCAAGGCAGAGTTTGGAATTATTTCGTTTGGTCTGAACAGTGTCTTTTTGTAGGGGAGACCAGGACCAGAGCACGATAAATACGACGCCGAAAATTCCAGTTCAATATAGTCCCCAGACCGAGTCAATCGGGACACCGGGTTGATCGGGTCAATTATCGGACTAGTTCACCTATGTTCGAGTCAGCGAAAATGACCCGGTTTCAGCTCTTAATATAACGACCAAAGATACTAGCTATGTTTCTTTCATTAACAAAATTAGTTTGCAAAACTGATCCTTAGAGATGTTCAAGAGGTGCTGGGAACAAACCAACTGTTATCTTGTATTCGAAGTTGACAAACTCGACTTTAACTTCACACAGGTGATATTTTGAGATACATCATTTGGTCATGCCAGCGACATCTTATTATATTATTGTTGGCGGTCAAGACTGTGACGCATGCAACGTGTATCAAAACCTTCCTCACACATGAACGAATCAAACCTAGCAGCCGTAGCTCAGTTGGTAGAGCGTTATCTTATCAATCGGAAGGACTTGAGACGATTATTTTTTTTATTTTATTTTATTTATTTAGTGACAACACAACAGGCAATGGCCTAATTATAGTGTTGAGCTTTACAAAGTAGTTCTACAGAGTTTATTGACAATTGCATATCTAAATTCTTTAGGCGACATAAAGCGTACGTCCAGATCATTGTGAATTGTACAGAATTTGTTATATATAGTACAAATTCTCCAGATTGGTGATCTCATGAAGATATTGGTTCTTGTCTTTTTACAGTGGAAGAGACCAATATTATTAACGCGAGTTTTAGATGATGGGACACGAAACTGTAATGTTGAAACTAACCATACAATCTAACTTATTTTGAACGTTATTTTTTAATGTTGGAACTAAATCCATACAATCTAACTTATTTTGAACAATTTTTAAAGAAATAACAGATCAGCAATGTTGCGCCTTTGTTCTAAGCTCTGAATATTAAAGTTCTCAATGACTGCATTTTAACTATCATAAGCAGGATAGATTCGAGTTTCTTTAAAAGTCAGGAATTTAAGAAATTTTGATTGGATTTTCTCTATTTGCTGGCAATGTTTCAATTGATATGGATTCCAAATAGAAGAAGCATATTCTACCATGGAGCGAACATAAGCATAGTAAATTTTTTCCAATGTTGATATATTGTTGAATTCTCTTCTCGTCCAAATTACGAATTCTAGTAACTTCAAGGTTTCATTTGTTATATTTGTAACGTGTTTGTTAAAATTCAATTTCGAGTCAAAACTGACACCAAGATCCTTAACTACAGTAGGTCTGTTTAGTACAATTTTATTAATGGAATAATCAAATTGATGAGTGGTTTTATTTCTGTTAAATGATAATACTTTACATTTACTTATGTTGACTCCAAGTTGATTAATAGCACACCAGTTTGCAATATTATCTAAGCTTTGCTGAAACCTTATGCAATCTCCGATAGAATTGACTTTTGTATAGATTTTAAAGCCATCTGCAAATAACAATTTTTCATTATCAGGCACATAATCAGGAAGACCATTAACAAATAAGAGGAATAATAAAGGTCCTAGGTTCGAACCCTGAGAAACTCCTGAGAATGCAGAATATTCATATGATTTGTATTCTTTATAGACAACTGATTGCTTGCGATTTGTTAAGTACGAATAGAGGAGCCTAATCACAGTGGGTGAGAAGTGATAGTGATTTAATTTTTCCAGTAATATATTGTGATTAACTCTGTCAAATGTTTTCTCAAAGTCAATATAAATCACATCAACTTGCTTGCCTTCATCCATCGCATTTGCTATGTAGTCGGTAACAACTGCTCAGTTTGTTACCGTGGATTTCTGAGAAACAAAGCCATGCTGCTTAGTTGAGATAACTGGTTGAATATGATTACTAATTCTCTTGTGTAAGACCTGTTGAAATACTTTTGCATAAGTTGGTAATATTGCAATTGACCTGAAATCATTATTAGATTTTGGGTAGGACAAACCAGGGCAGATTTCCATTTGTGGGGGAAAGTACATGTTTTTAGGGATAAATTAAATGCTATTAATAGGGGATATTTAAATATATCAACACATCCCTTAACTACATATGAGGGTATGCCATCAGAACCAACTGTCGTCTTCGACTTTAAATTTCTGAAAGCATTTTCAACTTCCTTTAGTTGAATTTGTTCAATGCACAGTGTCACTATTTCATAATTTCTGTTTTCCAAAATTTCCTCAGTCTCACCAGGAAATTGCGGGTCTTCTATCTACAAAGTAGGCTGGCGGACTACCTTCCAACAGCCTCTCTCAAACCTGATTTCGGCCTGAGCCTGTGATGCCTAAAGGCTATAAATAAAGTTCAAAT
This sequence comes from Lepisma saccharinum, assembly GCA_022664845.1. Taxonomy (NCBI): domain Eukaryota; kingdom Metazoa; phylum Arthropoda; class Insecta; order Zygentoma; family Lepismatidae; genus Lepisma; species Lepisma saccharinum. The sequence goes on along the minus strand of JAGDQP010005119.1, from coordinate 41,260 downwards.
TTAAATGAAAGTGGTCTTCATCTTCTTCACATTATTTGAACGCTGTATTATAATTTTCCTTCGGCTAGCGCATTTTACCCTCAAATGACTCTATTCTCTTTCCTAGACATCATATTTATCGTTTCAGCTAGTTAAAAGTGACGCACGTGCCTAGAAGAGTAGTTTCTGTGTTCTATTTTATAGCTAAATTCAGTGTTGCAAGGAAGGGAAAAGAAGCAAATTCTTTTATATATTGAGAGCCCATATCGTACAAGACGTATGGTCATTTGGGAACTTCCCGATACCCTAAGCGTTTTTAGTGTTTTAGAGAATCATTGAGGTGCGAGTTCTGCACATTGTTATAAAACTTGTTGTCTTTTATTTCACTAAATATTTATTTCTCTCTCCACATGTGAATACTCCGGTAACTCAGGGTGTTCAAATACAACTAGTGCGAACTGTCGGGATTCCATAACTAAATGGGGAATCCAGACACTTTGTTGAGGCACTGCCGACACCAAATGAAAACACATGAAACATTAAAAAAATATTAGTATGTATTCAGTAAAACTTTAGGAGAAATTGATATTGCATGTATAAATGGCATCTGACAGATTATCTTAAAATAAAATGATTTTAAAGAGAATAAGTTCTAAAAAAAAAATATCGCACCGCTAGCTTTCCTTTCTACTTCCAGTAAAGTCAAACAAAATGGTTGAAGAACTACAATAAAATAAAATCAAATTACACTTGATGTTCATGCTTCCTGTAGAGTTTCGCAAGCAACTGCTAAGGGAGCATATGCACTTTCAGGGATTTTATTAGAATTTACTATTAAGTTCAAGAAGTTTCAATCTTACCTGTTAGCCCAAAGAATCTAACTTATAATCTCTGCTAAGCTTATTATTTCTTGACGAGAACGAGTTTGACTCTCTCCAAATTTACTGTTTTTCTTTATCTTCATTTGTCTTTCCCGCAACATATATCGGTGAACGTCAAACGCTCTTATAGCTGTAGCAAGACTCTTTTTCATTTTTTAAGGCGTTAAAAGTTGAATCCATATTTCCTTTACCCCAAAAGTATTTCAGATGTAGTTACGAATCATGTTTGTTATGGAAAATAGACATATTTAAAATTTAAACAAATAGAGTCATGAAGATTTTTTCAAGAAAACATACAAATAAATTACTAGTGAACGTGTCAGAAATGCCCTTCAGTGTAATGTAGGAAGTAGCTCAAAACACCTAATATTAAAAGTATATTAATTCCTGGAGTTTACACTATTGACTAGACGTAATGAAGCTATCTGTATAATGAAACTAAGACGACGAACCTAGATGCACCACAATTTACTTTTATGTGTTAAATAGATGTGGTTGGCAGTTATAGGGTAGACCGGGGCTATTTGAGTAAAGGGGTTATGTGGGTCAAACGTAAGAAAAAAATGTTACTGCGCATTTAATATGCACACCAGTACGCTGAACCTGCCTTAAGTTGTGAATTCGTTGGCAAAGGGAAGCGTGTGTATGTGGTTGATCTGCTAGTTTCTTATCAGTTGCTGTGAATTTGCGACTGTTCTGAGCAAGGTCAGTTGCAATACTTCATATGTTGCTCCGATATAAAATAATGGCTGTATGATATAAATAAGGTGCTGAACCTGTGTAAATGTATATATTTGTAAAATTATTATATATTTGTATAAATAAATTTGTAAATTTACGTGTAAAACATAACGTCTGCATGTTATAAAGGCCGTTTTTGTTGCTCTCCTTTGTCTCATGTGAAAGTAGTACGTTACTACGTAAGCAAGTGCACAACGGGGTTATTTGAGTCGAAAAAAATGGGGCTATTTGAGTCAGTTGGAAACTCATGTGAATTTATTCAATTTATGAATTTTAATTTGGTATCTATGGTTTAGCTTACATGATGCATATATGTAAAACAAAACACTTCATTTTCTTTTTAGATGGTTCGGACAAAAAAATAAAAATAATAAAACCAATGAAATAATGAAGACATGGAGAAGGACATCTAAAGTGTAACAAAAGGTGATTTGAGTTTACATTGAGCTTCGCAGCTCTGCAATGTAAATTTGAAACTTTGCGAAGGAAAGTGCAGGTTGTTAGTTTGAGACTAACCTTCGGTGATAATGATGAAATAGTTCAAGGTGCAAAAACGAAAGCCATAGGACACTCTGTGGTACTGATAGAAAAACAGAAGGAAGAGTTCGTGTTGCGAATTATGACTCTCGCGGGAAAAGAACTAGCCTGCAACCCTGAAACGATTCGTAAAGCTGTTCATCGATATGTAATAATAAATCAAATTACCCATCCTTGGAGATACAAAGGATTAGCTGGTGAAGATTGGTTTTCAAGTTTGATGAAAATACATCCGAGCTTATTATTACGAAAACCTAAGGGACTTTCAAGAACTCGTGCTGAGGGCATTAATACCAGGTGTATGCATAAGTAGTTTCCGGCTTAACTAAGAGATGGCGCCAGTGAAAAGTACGCAGCTTATTCATTTGGCACATACGTCATTTTGTTCGTCTGACATTAAACTACAAACACACACAAGTTGAGTCCGCCAAACACTAGCGTCTTTGTTTTATCGTTCAGTAATCATGTCTAAGTTTCTGCCTGAAAAAGAACATTTGCGGCGCGCATTGCTTTTCTTATTTAATTAAAAGAAAAAGTCTGTTGAAAGTCATCGTGTGCTGGTAGAAACATATGGTGAACACGCTCCATCGATTAGAACATGTGAGACATGGTTTCGACAATTTAAAAGTGGTGAGTTCAACGTGAAAGACAGTGCGCGCTCTGTTAGACCACAAAAGTGCGAAAACGAGCAATTGCAGCTGTTATTGGAGGATGACCCAACTCAAACTCAACAGCAATTGGCAAAAGCATTAAATGTGTCACAAGAAACAATCAGCAGACGTTTACGAGCAATGGGGAAGATCAATAAAGTGGGTAAATGGGTCCCACACGATTTGAATGAACGTCAAATGGAAAATCGCAAAATCACTTGTGAAATGCTGCTTCAACGCCACGAAAAATTCCTTTTTGTATCAAATTGTGACGGGTGACGAAAAATGGATTTATTTTGAAAACTCGAAGCGGAAAAAATCGTGGCTTGCACCTGGCGAAGCCGGTCCTTCAACACCAAGGCCAAATCGCTTCGGCATGCTTTGTGTCTGGTGGGACCAGAGCGGTATTGTGTATTATGAACTCTTGAAGCCCGGCGAACCGTTAATGCACAACGCTATCGCCAACAAATTATTAATTTAAATCACGCATTGATCGAAAGACGACCGGAATGGGCCCGAAGACATGGCAAAATGATTATGTTATACGACAATGCACCGTCTCACACAGCAAAACCAGTGAAAGACACCTTGAAATCGCATGGATGGGACATCCTTCCGCACCCTCCGTACTCCCCAGACCTGGCGCCATCTGACTATCACCTCTTCGCATCAATGGGGCACGCGCTCGCAGAGCAGAACTTCAGCAATTTCGAAGACGTTGGAAAATGGCTCGACGAATGGTTTGCCGCAAAAGACAAGTAGTTTTTCTGGCATGGAATGCATCATTACCTGAAAGATGGGCGAAATATGTAGAAGCCGATGGCCAATATTTTGAATAAAACAAAATTATTTCCCTTGAAAATTACGTGTTTTCTTTACCATAAAACCGGCAAAAACTTATGCATACACCTGGTAAGGAAACAGTGAGTGATTTTTTCAACTGTTGAAATCTGCTACTTCGACGATTAATGTCAACAAAAAACCACAGCGTACATACAACGTGGATGAAACAGGGTTTCCTCTTAACAACAACACAAGCAAGTTCATTGCCAAGAAGGGGTAAAAGAGGCGGTTGCTTTCACTTGCGTCGAAAGAGGCGAGAATGCCATTGTGATAATCTCTTGCAAACGCAGTTGGACAATACATCCCACCATCTCCCACCGGCTTGTCATATTTCCTTATCAGATAGTGGTTACGTTAATGAAGAGCTGTTATTTCGCTGGTTCGAGTTTTTTGTAAACAAACAGGGTTGAGGGGAAATGTTTATCAATGTTATTTTTTTCAGATTATATAGAAAAGGGTATAATTTAAGAATATACATGAGCTCTAATGTGATTAATGAAAACAATGTTGATACAGCGAAAGAACCAAATAACCACTGAGCAACCTCAATAGCCCCGTGGTTAATACTAGTCTCGAATTCTGCCATTTTTATTTTTAATTCGTTTGCAGAATTTCCGTGATTTAACAGGTTATTTATTCTTTAACATGGTGTACTATAATAATGTACGTAGATTATGGCATAATTATTTAAACTGTGTAGACTGTTCCGTCGATGTAGGTACATGCCCCGTACTATGTGTGGTTGGTTTGGTTTCCTTGCTCGTACAAGAAGTACACTTCGAGCACAGATGATCAGGGGTAGAATCGTCTAAATCCCTTTGTGGCTCTCAGGCATTTTAAGCTGATGGCTGTGAAACCATCGATCACATCCTGCACACTTCATCTTTAAAAGGGTCTTCACAGCATGCGTTCTGGTTCTCTTGAATACTGCTCTTGGTATCCTGGCTTAATAGTGTCGTCCTCTTCCTCACTGATGCACTGGACATGATGCTGAAACTTCTTCTGTTGTCGCCAGCGATACACCATTAATTAACAGTTCATAAATGTGGTTGATACTATTACTTTCACTTAACGCAAAACACAGTTCTTTTCAACACCGTAGTTGGCAACACCGAGTATTATAATCTCTATATGACAGGTATGCTTCGGTTGATAGGTAACGCAATGTTAACTCTTTACGACACGAAATAATGTAGTCCACTGTGTTCAGACACGATGGCGGTGATAGGAAATACTTATGATGTTCCCAATTTGTCCCAGATTCCACTATAGCAGGAAACCGCAGTTAAGGGATGTCATTGCTACGGGAATCCATAGCCCAAACCGTAAAACATACATCCAGTATGTTCCAAACAACACGTGAGAAAAGTGCACTGATGTAGGAAGCGCAAGCAGGCCTTTCACTGAACCATGAATCTGACTGAAGGTTTAGAGCAGGAATATATCAAAAGAAAAATTCTACCTTTCGAAAGAATAGAAAGTATATTTAACGTTCTTCTGGGGTTACACACACGTTCGGGCTATCAACTAATATTCAATAAACCATTGCAAGCTTACACATTATTACTTATACATATGGTTATATACGCTGTTTACTTCACAATCTTATTTATAAAAAACAACATATGTGTTTCCACTAATTAAATATTACACTTGGTTCATTGTTTCACACACTAATAACACTTGTTAACAAAGTTTTTGTAACATGAGAGAAAACACCTGATCTTAAAGGAACTTTTTGCGCTGAATTCGAATATGCATTCAGTTTTTCTCCATCACCTACATTTTTCCCCCAACTGAGGGATTTTGGGGAGAACCCCGAAAAAAATGCCCTTTTTCACATATTTTATACCCCTAGCTCTTGTCGCCTTACGTATAGTAATACAGAAATTATACCAAAGTAAACCTTGATTGATACTTAATAAACCCTCCAACTTTCATAACAATCGCATTATTCTTTCTAGATAAATCAATATATTTGTATGTATACTGTGTGTACTGTTTATTGCACCACATAACATTGCTTTCAGAACTCTTGAAACAATCATCTAACTTCTTTCAGTTTTCTTAATTAAATCGTTATAAAATATTCCTATCAAATGTAATAGAGTGTAAGAGAAAGAAAGAATGAAATACAGACTCATTGTTTTGTTGACAACAATGAACAAATACAGTCTCAATTTTCCCCTCTCCTCTGCCTCCGCCCCTTTCTTTCTTGTGTTCCTGACACGTGGTGAGGAAGTTTTGTACATTTCTATATTGAAGTGTGGTTTATTCACTTTCTGTCTTTGTTGCCAAAAGTGATTTCGTGTTTAATCTTAACGGCATTATACCCAGACAAGACCAGAAGTGTGGTTTGCTATCAGTACAATGACAACAAGAGGACGCGTTCATGTTTTAACTCACCAAATAGTTTTTGTTGTATGTGTAGCCAGTTTGTAGTTAAGAGACAGTGTAGATCCATTACACCATTGGTGAAACTAACATATAATAAATATTTCGGATGTCGTGTGGGAAATCAAAACAAAACTTGGGCACCCCACATCATTTGTGTGTCGTGCTACGTCACTTTACTTGAATGGGCCAAAGGAAAACAGAGATTCATGAAAATTGCTGTACCAATGATGTGGAGAGAACCCACCAACCATGTGGATGATGTTACTTTTGTCTCACAGTAGTTAAGGGACATTCTAAAAGAAGAAAATGCAGAATAAGTTACTCCAGGGTTAAAAACAGCAATTAGATCTGTTCCGCACTGGGATGAGCTTCCATTTCCCGAGCCACCTACCAACTGGGAAGAGATATGCCCAGAAGAGTCTGATGATGAACCATCGAGATCAACATCTACATCCACGGATCCAACGTTCACTTTGACATCAAGGTAAACGGTGTCGAGCTAGCTGCCTGGACAGCATTTAAGTGTGTTGAGCGCAACGTTTTGGGCAATAACAAAGCGGAGAATTACAGTGAAATCGTACAGGACATGCTACAGAAATACAAAGAGTTTTGTTGTAGGATGTCTTTAAAAATCCAGTTTTTACACTCCCACCTTAGCTTTTTCCTGCTAACCTAGGTGCTGTCAGCGACGAACAGGGGGAAAGATTCCACCAAGACATAATAGCAATGGAGAAAAGGTACCAGGGGGGATGGGATATTTCAATAATGGAGGAGTATTGTTGGGGTCTTGTTAGAGAATGCAACACTTCTTACAAAAGAAGGAAGTAGTGTATATTTTTGTAACTCAATGGAAGTTTCATACATTCTGGTAGTTTCAATGGCTTATTCATGACATTGTCATGCATGTAAATTGTATTATATTCTATTTTATGTCTTTATTTGTGGTAATACAACAAATAGATTTTTAATTTCAAATTCAAGAGATCTGAAAGCAATGTTATGTGGTGCAATAAACAGTACACACAGTATACATACACATATATTGATTTCCCTAGTAAGAATAATGCGATTGTTATGAAACTTGGAGGGTTTATTATGTATCAATCAAGATTTACTTTGGTATAATTTCTGTGTTATTATACGTAAGGAGACAAGAGCTAGGGGTATAAAATATGTGAAGAAGGGAATTTTTTAGGGAATTTCCCCAAAATCCCTCTGTCGCGGGAAAACTGTACGTGATGGAGAAAAACTGAATGCATATTCGAATTCAGGGCAAAACGTTCCTTTAAGATCAAGTGTTTTATCTCATGTTACAAAAGAAAAGATTAAATTTGTTGACTAGTGTAATACTAAAATTGAACATGAGTAGCAGAGAAGCGCGTGAGCGATCTATGTTCTGCAATGACAAATGAACTGACATACACACAATCAGTCTGTATCACATGTGACTGTGGGCGACACGGTTACAACTATAGCATCATGTAAGGTGGGTGTCCCTGTTACGGATATGTTCCTGATATGGCCACACACCCTATTGTGAGTAACCTAATGAAAAATCCGCTATATGTACTGAAGATCCAGAAGGGGTGTGTCATGTGAACATTTCCCGTCCAGCCAGGTTGAGCAATGTGGCGTCAGTTTCATTTTTATGTTTTCCGTGTAACCTCTTATTGTTTTTCTCTGGTAAGTCTCCTTCGTTTTATACATGTTCCTCAAAGCCTTTTTTCATGAAAACCATAGTAATGTATTAAGTTTTCATTGGTAAAGTGTCTTTTACGAGTTGCTTATAATCAAATGATTTTCGTGAAAGCTAATCTGCTCCTATATGGCTACCCAGACCATTGTCATTGATTCGTCATAATCGTGTGATCCAGATAATCCTCTTCACGTTGATACTCTGTGCAGGGATACATACGACTCTTCGCCAGGCACTGAATCATCCAGCAGCAATCCATCTGCCAGATTTGATAAACTTCTGGCAACGTCAAAAAGGAAGAGAAAAACAACAATGGTCATAAGACCAGCCATAAATTCCCGTGGGATTGAGCTGAATAAAATATTTTCCAGCCTCAAGACGTTCAGCTGTCTATACAGACAAAGAGACAAACCACGAAATAGCCGTTGACCAACAAGACAAAGCGCAAACAGCAACAACCCAGCAAGAAAAAGTTTCAGTATCCAGGCAAACTGAAAGTTGGTACTGCAGTCTTTGTCAGGAGGACGAAGTCAAGGACAAGCGACTCTGTGTAGTTTGCGCGAATTTCTACCACGAAGAGTGTGTTGGCCTCATTTCTGCTGACAAGAACATTTGTATTTGTGCCAATCGCGACCAGAAATTTAAGTCTCATTTATATCTTGTACTCTTTCTTCTCTTCAATGATGTTCATTTAAAATAAAATAAAATAAACTTCAATTATAAGTTAATGTTCATTTTGTAAGCAATATAAATTTTAATAGAATATGCTGTTTTGACTCCACATTTTATTAGCAAAAGAAATCTTTAATTTTAGTAGAACAGCATAAAAAAAACTGAAAAAATCACAATCTGTTTAACATTTAACAAGGGTGGCTATATCATATACACATGCTCCTGATATGGCCACTAGATAAACTTTTGGAATTTCGTTTTTTTATCAACAAAAACTACTTTCATGTTGCATGATTTTTTTTTGTGAAAGTCCATTAGCCCATGAAAATGATAAAACAAATTGGCATTGATTTCTTTCAAAATGGTATCTAGAAAAATTGTCACACCTTAGAATGGGCATATCAATGACACCCACCTTAAATCCTCGTCGGTCCACGTTTGAATACATTTCCTCATGTAATGACAAATCATTCTGCAAAGAAAGGATACCACACGTTTCAGTATCCTACTATCATACTGTTTGAATCGATATTTACGGTACTGATCGTCCGGAATCATCCCCTCTTTCCTGTCATAAATAGCTCTTCAGCGTAACCAAAGAACATAATGGTTTGGAGCAGCCTATGGTAACTTCCATCTATGATATTGTGTTCATTGTGCAAACAAATTAACAAATAATCTTTCGACTACTTTCAAAAACATATTACAAATATCGTAATTATTGTGCCTTATGATTGATACTACTGAAGTTAGATAGACAAATATCACGTCCTAACATACTCGTATAGCCGTTCTTGCCTGCATTATTATCTTTAGTATTTTCTACTCCACACAATCTCCACGTTCTATTCTTGCCTGCACATGCACCAGAGAGTACAGTGCATCAACTGATTCTTTTGGAACGACCTTTTCGCGTTTCAGTTATCAGTAAAAACTCTGATTCCTCACTTTGTTCGAGTTCGGACACGGTCCGAAATCACACCCCTCCTCACCTTTACAAAGCCCTGAAAATTTAGTAGTACGGAATTCGTAATAGAAATTTCAGAAAGTCTCTAAAATTTTATACAACAGTTTGATTTCAGGAGGTAACTTAATCATGCTGCCTCACAGTGCGGTCGATTCCAAAAGAACTGGCCAAAAGTAAAAAAACTCAAGTAAATGATCTCAAAATCTGTATTCGTATTTTTTTTTTTTTTTTTTTTTTTGGTCGCTGATTACGAATCCGAAGTCAGAGTTGCAAAATGTAAGCCCCTTAACAGCATCTTAACATTTTAGCGTAAACTTAATTGATATTTTTAAAATGAAATATTACGTTGTTTTTTTTTTTATAAACTGATTAGATGTAAATTGAGTAATAATTAATACATATATTTGCAAATGCCTTGGTATATATAATAACGAAATTATGATAAAATTATTTTTTGAAAAAATAGTTTTTATTGTTTATAACTATAAATCAATTTATTGTATTGAAAATGTAATTACAAAAAAAAAACTGTTTCATCGTCAGGCGATAAATTTATAGATGCATCAGTGTTCTCTGATGTAAAACATTCTAAACTTGAAACATCGTTTTATTCATCTTGTTCACTAACTCTCACAATTGGAACCAATAGCAAACTAACAACTTCAGTTGACAAGCCTCTCTCGAACATACACACTTATTCGATGTCTTCCAATTTCTCTTCTTTTGTGGTTAGATTTGTGAAAAACAACACTGCACGATTCTTCTATCTTTCGCTTTTCATTTAGTCGTTTATGCAAATAATATAATTTCCACTCGCTTTGCTCCAACGGGAGCTCTGCTCCCTATGCCGCCGTGGGGGTTGCACACCCAAAGGAGAGGTTTTCCCTATTTATTGTAACCTACTCTTGGTCATACACCTTCATAAAAATTTCGTTTCTCTAGCTTCAGTGGTTTGAAAAATTGGCTTTTGGGCGGCCATTTTCGATTAAAGATGGCTACTTTTTTCAAATGTAATATTTTTCTAAACTACTCGTGATGATACCCCCTTATGCAAAATGTCGTATGTTTAGCTCAAACGGTGTGGAAACTTGCTTTCTAGGGTCCGGCATTTTGATCAAAGATGGTGTCTTTGAATACATTTTATAATGTTTTCTAAACCTACTGGTGATGATATACCGCCATACCAAATTTCGCCTCAGTAGCCCCAGCGGTTTAGTCTGTGCATTCTGTACAACAATGGGTTTTTGGGCTGCTAATTTTGTATCCAAGATGGTAACATTTTCAAAATTTGGGATGTTTTACTATACCTTCTGGTTATAATGTACCCTAATACCAAATTTGGTGTTTCTAGCTCCAGTAGTTTGGCCTGAGAATTATGATAAATGAGTCAGCCAGTCAGTGACCATTGGGCTATATTGTATGTGGTTGTCAAAAACATTAATAGAAAACAGGGGTCAACTTCGGGCAGAGTTTTTGTTTTATATTGAAGAAAAAATATTTGACTTAACTTAAAATATAGCTTAAAATATGTCTGACAGCGGAGCAACGCGAACCAACATAACTTTTTCATAATAACATATCGCATTTTAAAGATTTAAATTAATAAATTCAATAACAATTATTGTTTCACTAATAATTTATATTTGATTAATTATTATTTCGTAACTTTCTTATATATTCCAGACGTTGATTCTCTTTTATTTAATTATGATCTACTTCAATCTTTTTATACAACATTGAACACGTGTGTCGTTTACTGCCTCAGTAGTAACACAATCGATGCCAATCGAACAAAGGTAGCTTTGCGACTCCTTTTCTGGAACCGGTAAAAGGAAATAAACACTCTCATAAGCAATTTCTGACTGTTACAAATGTACAGTAACCAACCCAACATGAAAAAATTCCTAACTAGTTTATTTTTTGGGTGGGGTGTACTTTTGGCCAGTATTTTTGGAATCGGCTACACTGTGCGCCTGGTCACCATTCACAGGGAGCATTAATATTTATCTATTAGGTAAGTTGAATGATACATTGTATTATCCAATCATATGATAATAGTTGTAAAGATTTTTTTGTAAAGTATCCAATAAAATCCCTGTTGGTATGAGTGTGCGATAATTAGTTTAGCACGTTAAAAGGCGACTTTCCTTACTTGGTTCATTATTATAAGGAAGTTCGCATTTATACCTGATGCGATGTAAGTTAGTACATCCTTGGCTAGGAAGCCTGAGGGAGTTATTTTTCACTTATCCTATCGTTGCCAATTGTTCGAATTTGTATCTTCTAATATTATTGAACTCCTTTTCTGTGAGAGAAGTTTCAGCTAGGGGACAATTTAAATATTTTGAGGTAAGCGGTGCTATATTGATATTCTCCCGATCATGAGATATTTAAACTTGTAATTTTGCTGAGTAATTTAATTCACTTTACCATATTTTGAAATCCAATATATTTTTATTATTCAACTTGCAATTCCCATTTTATACTTTTCTGGGAAATAACCTCCCTTACTTATAGACAATGTTCGAGAGTTGTGAATGAATTCGGAACTTTATTTATTAAAGAGTTACTGTGTGTAAGACCGTTAAGGACATGCAAATGAGTTTTTAGTTGCGCAAACAACTATATAGTGGTTAGTCTATGATTATATGAATGAATTAAAGCAAGCAAAATTCATTAATTTGTTGTTTTGCCCACCGTTTATCTACATGAGTGTTGAATATATATGAAGTCACAAATTTACATGTGGAATTTAAGAGTGATTAGGAAAGTTGTCAGGATATCTACATGTGTTTTTAAATTTCCAATCTCAACTCCATTTCCCACTTGACACTTTTAACAATTTATTAAGACTAAATCTTCACACGACGTAATGAAGAAAAAACAAATATATTTCAGTTAGCCGGTAACATCTTGCCAGGTACCCAACACAGCACAATGTTGAGGACCGTTGTGCAACGTTAACATTTCATTTGCAATGGCTTTAATAATATACGAAAAATTATCATCCCTACCGAAATGCAAATTATTGTTAGTGCTGAAGTTCAGTCATCACATAATCGGAAAATTCCTGGCATTTATTTTAAAATATTTGTGCGCCTCAGTAGTAGAGCAATCCTTGGGATTTTGGTGGTAGTGCTATTATATAGTCTTAAGGCTGTTTATTGTTATTTGGTAGTGTTGCTATATAAATTAGGCAGGTATGCTGAAATTTTCTTTGAAATCGGACCAGGGGAGGTTAGATATTTAATTTTTATTTTTTATAGTTGTCCTCCGGCAGGTTGTTATCCCGTTGGACACCGCGCAACTGTTGATTATGGCAAGCGATAAAACCGTATAAGGCGATATTATAACTTTAATTTCATTTTTTAAATGTCTTAATTTTTTTAATGTACCCGAAATTATTATTCATTAGTTTCTTATACCTTTATTAAGAAATACTCTGAGATTTTTCAATTAACTTGAACGTGGTAGTTTTCTCTACAGCGTCAGACCCTCGGCTGACCAGAGTATATTTTCATAACGCGAACAATTAGTTAAACCACGCTTCTAGTGCTGTACAATGCAAATCCTACTAAACAATGAATGTTCTGTATTTGAAAGAATGTTCTAGAAAGATGCATATTGTTTGGAAAGAGATTTCGTTAGAGTACTACTTAAACAGTTATTCTTGAAAAATATGTCATAGATCAAACTTTGGCACTGCTATTTACAACTTTTGTACAGAGTGAGAAAGAGCGACAAAAATCCGTTTAAGGGTTTAATTTTGTTGAATTTATGACTTTATTGTGAAATTTGACGCGTCATTTCTTTTCATTGCATCCTATAGAACTGAAGTCGGAATAAGGCAGGGGAGAGGATATTGGAAAGAATTTGAGTAATTCCATGATAATTTAGATTGTTTTCCTCCACATTCAAACTATGGTAAAATTTGATACCATCGCCGGGAATTGAACTCCGACCTGTCTAATTTGACACGCTAAAGCAACGGAAAGATTAAAAAATATATATTTTTCTGCTTTCTAAATCGGATTACTTTCTGTGATTTCAATTGTTAAAATATTTTATGGCTCTCCACAGTACTAAACTACAGCGACTTGTCTCATTTGAAATTAGACTAATAGTTATCAGTGTTGCCCACTAAGGGAACTCTAACTTGCCTCTCTACACTTTGTGAATGGAGACTTGGCAAACTAACGGACACTTGCTAAATTATTTAAAAAATAAACTGACGATAATTATTCTACACGAAGGCAGGTTTCGATCTGATGGTGTCAGAGCAAGGTGAATCAATTGTTATTTAACAGTGCCTTTTATTAGTTGAAGATAACGTTCTAAGAATTGGACACAACGTTTAACGTGGATATTTGTGCTTTTGTTTGCGCTGGTTAGCAAATAAATATATTTTTATGTGAATGGGAGAAGAACACATATTTCTTAGTTATAGCCCAATTCCTACTCATTTTTACCTTTCGAACTTGCCTGAGGATTACGAAGCAGACCTTTGATATTCAATATGATTGTAACAGATACGCGAAAGTAGGAATTTAAGGAAAATTCCAAAAAGGCATTTCAGCTTTAATTATCATTGTTTTTATTCATGGCACTTCATCTAATTCCATTATAGTGTTGACTAAACACAAACGTTTTGAGACCAAACCGTGATTCGAGCCCTGGACACGTTAAGGATTGACAAATTATTTAATGTCTGGTTTGCAGATTAGTAAGGATATATTTAACAGTTTTTAGTAAGTATTTATATTGATTAAGGAAATATTTATCAACCCAGCGTAGAGAAAAACTATATATTTTTATTTACATCAACTATTATAAGAAATAGAAAGTAAATATTTTAAAAATATTTTTCTAACATTCTTAGGCATCTATAAAGGCAGAACAGTATAAAGTTGAATAGGAATGTATAATAATGAACTCGATAATCTTTCGCATTCATATTATTTATTTTTTTATTTATTGCCTTTAGTGAACTTTGGCTCAGGCCGAATGGCTTTTTGAAACGATGAATGTTGTTTATTAGAGAATGTATAAAGAAAGTGGGAGCACACACACTGTTTCTGCAACACAAAGCTTACATGGTACGAGCAGGGATCGACTTCAAAGAAGAGAGACAGTTAATGAGTGATATTTGAAGCGAAAAATATAATGTGTTTGAAATTATTGCTGGAATATAAACACTTTTGGATAGCATTCATAAAAAATATACTTCTTGTACACTTGTGGCAGTATGAAATATTTTAGTTAAATTATGATCTCTTGTAAAGAAGTATATTTAATAAGAAACTTTGAACACATGCGGAAAACATATTTTGTAGAATACTTTATTAGATTTTTTTCTTCATTTTTTCTAAGATGAAATTCTCCTGAAAATTTGGCAAAGTCCGAACATTTGTACCTGTGGTTGCTTCATTTAACTGTTACGTTGTAACTGTTACAAAACACTATTATAAATAGCAGTGAAAATAAAACTTTAAAATAATAGTTTAAAAATACCAGCTATGATTTCTTGAAAATTCCTACTAAAAGTAGCAATTTAAGATATTCTTTTAAAAGATAACAGCTTTTTATAGCTGTTTGCAAAAAGTATCCACTTTTCAGCTCTAAATGTTGTATTTTACATAGATTTACTTGTACGCTTTCAAAATTGTTGCTCTGCGCATGCGCGAACATTGAACCAGCTTGTATAAAAGCACTGGCTGACCGTATAGACCTTCCGTTTGCCTCTGTAAGCTGAAGCTGAAGGACGTAAACTATCCTCCGGAAGTCTAGCTGAGTTATTCTAATAGTGTGAACTTGTTTGTGTTCTTTGAAACCAAATTGATCCTTCGTTTTGATAAAGTTTGTTCTTTATATCTGTACCCAAAAGTTCTAAACAAGCCAGTGTATTTGAAAACTGATCTGCTAGTTCAGTTTTCGTGCTGCAAAGAAGTCACCACTTTTGTGAACAAGAAAAGTAAAGTGCTACCTAGTTCATTTTTGTGCTGCGAAAAGTGAGTCTACTTTTCTGAAGAAGAAAACTATCTTGCACAAGTATAACTTTGTGTATTATTTACAGAAATCAAATTTTGATAATCTACAATCAAGCTTCCATCTTTTATTTTGGAATTCTACTATTTGAGGATATCAAGTTTTTGGCCAAGTACAATAATGGATTGCACCATGAGATTGACAAGTGCCGATCATGTTATCTTGGCCGAGAAGGCCAAAATATTAGTTGACCGCGATTCCATTTGTTTATTTGTGTTGCCTAGCCGTGCAGGGAATACTACTTAGAAATTCAGGTAATGTTTTTTACTTTTTGTTTCATCTCCGTCTTCTATCAAAGTCCGATTTTAACAAATTGTTTGGTGCGTGCTTTCATGTCAATGAATTAATTCAGTTAGGTAGCGCAAACCTCTTCGACTCCCCCCCTCTAACGCTACGCTGGCTTTCCAGCACTATATCCTATTGAGGGAACCTATTGAAGACAATAAAGGGATAATGGTTCACCCCACGGAGCTTTTTTCTTTGGCTTGATTAAAGTTGTGAGGGACGATATTCAGGAAGTATATGTTTCCATGATTAAAGACAAATCATTGAATGTTGTCCCTCACAGCCGTGGGTATTTAATGCCTACTTCAAAAATTTCTTCCTGTACTTCAACTACTTTCTCTCCTCATGTCAATATAGTTATGTCTGTAGTAACGTAGGCAACTACATTCGTAACTACTGCAAGACCTATCTGTAGTCCGATACTTTTAACTTCGTTTTCAACTGTACCTTTTACTTCTTTTGCTCGTCCAGCTGTTGCTTCTAGCTCAACGGCTGCTGGTGCTTTCCCTTGTGATAGGGACTGTGTTCTTTCACCTCAAGCTAATCAGATATGTGATCAAGTGTACGAAAACTTCGAGGGATATGGTAGTCCATTGGTGTTGCTACTATTGAGGAGGATTCTGAGAAAATTAATGGGATAGAACCGGATATTATTTTGCAAGAGGCAACAAGTGGAGACAACTTTGAAATTATAGGGGAACGGGTGCACCGATTTGGGAATTTTCATTTTAAAGATAAGGAAATCTCCATACTTGCTAACCTGTTACCTCCAGGTTAACGCCTCCTGAGTATGAAGAGAAGCTATTTCGATTTACACCAGACAATTAATTATCTAGTGTAGATCCACAATCTTAGGTCGGCTTTAGTTTTGAATCTAGTAGTGATGTCAACTGGAAAGACATCTTAATTCCGTGGAGTATACGAGTCCATTTAACTACTGAACATATTTTGCGTTCGATTGAGAATGTTCTCAATTCGAATTAATTCTTAGCCGATAGTTTGATCATTAAGGCTAAGATATCCTACCCGGTTGGATGATAAGTATTTAATGATAATATAATACAATGATAAATATTTACCATTGGAGGAATGCTTCCATTCAATCACGCATTATTACACTACCTAAACTTTGAACCAACTCATACGATTGTTTACCGAGAACTTTAGCTTTGGGCGAGTAGCGAGCTTTAGGCATTTTTGTAAAGTATTAAATATGAAAAAGCATCATAAGAATTGGGTAAAGGGAGCTAAAGCTCTCTGTAAGAAAGCAAATGTTAATATTTCAAGTTTAGGTGCGTCCACTGACGATATTGATCAGTTTTAAGATTATTATGGTAATGATTTTCAGATTGTAGTCAATGGATAAAAACTAGCTTGTCGAGACCCTGAGGTCATCTAGGGTTGGAATGTGCCAACAAATTATTTATATTTTACCATATAGAACATTTTGATGTCATTGAAACTATTACGGCTTTTAAAGGACTAATTGCAATTGTTAGGAATGTTTGAAACCGACGCATGATTTTTGACATTGCGAGGACTACCATAGTTTTGAAACTTGTGACGATGAGAGAGCGATTGCCTGTAATATATATTTAAGGACGTTCCCATCGCAATCATGCTATAATAAACATAGCACGACGGCGAAGGAAAGACCTATATGTTACTATGTCAAACTGGCAATACTTTGTTGTAAAGATCGATACTCGAAAAAAACAGTAATAACCCACATGCATTTGGAGATCGACTCTGCGTTATCTGCAAGTTGTACGTTAAAGAAAACCATTTCTATTTCGTACAAAATACGAAAGCGATCCATGAAACTGAGTTTTGCTATATATTGTACGACACTGAGACAATGCGTCTTAATTAGAACGAAAAAGGGGAACGTAAATAACTGCCAAAGCTAATATGTGCCTCGCACCGCTATTTTAAATGCAAGAACTATATGGAGGATAATTACAAATGCTTTCAATCCGGTAAATCACAAGGTGATAGAGACTTTGTGATTTACAATATTCAAAGTTTTGTAAAAGATGTTCTCTGTGAAGGTTCTAAGGTTTAATACAGATGTGTGTTTAGCGCATAACGCCGCGAAATTTGATTCCGTGTTTGTTCCGTGTGCAATCTTTGAAAAGGAAAAAACCCTCCTCGAATTTTAAGCCATGGTGCGAAAATTATTCAGATGAATGTACGTAATATTACTTTTAACGATACGTATTTATTCATGTCCGCGAAATTATCTAAATTACTTGCTACCATGGAATTAGCTGGAAGTTTAAAGAAGTAAAATTTCCCATTTTTGTTAAACACTGACGAAAATCAAAATTAGAATAGAAAAGGCCAGAACTTAAACACTTTGATGACGAAGGAAAATCACAATGTGAACCCGAGCTCTTGAAGGTCTGGCATGTGTGCCGAAAGATCTTAAATTTAACCTACAACGCGAAATGTTAGAATATTGCAGGAATAATGTGCGAATATTGTGGGAGGCAGTTATTAAATTCTCAGACTTAATTGAACAAAAGACTGATGGGACCCTGGGTAATCTTCATGTAAGTACTATTGCTGCGAATGCTACGGAATGTATTTAGAATAGGAAAGTATTCCTGCGATTACCCCATTCGGGTATCGACAGCATAACCCAAAGAATAAAAAGATTACAATGGTTAAAGTACATGGAATTCATACGAGACGGTGTTTCCATTCATACAGCTGAAAATGGCGATGAAGTTCAATTTGGAAAATTCAAAGTACACGTGTTCGATAAGAAACATCGTAATGCCTATGAATGTTATGGATGTTTTGGAATGGTCATTCATGCATTAAGTGGGGTTTCCACGTGCCTCTCAATGACACGAATGGCGAAACAATAAATGACCGAGATATTCCGAAATATCCCGCTATTGTCTTCAATAGGTTCCCTCAATAGGATATAGTGCTAGAAAGCCAGCGTAGCGTTAGAGGGGGGGAGTCGAAGAGGTTTGCGCTACCTAACTGAATTAATTCATTGACATGAAAGCACGCACCAAACAATTTGTTAAAATCGGACTTTGATAGAAGACGGAGATGAAACAAAAAGTAAAAAACATTACCTGAATTTCTAAGTAGTATTCCCTGCACGGCTAGGCAACACAAATAAACAAATGGAATCGCGGTCAACTAATATTTTGGCCTTCTCGGCCAAGATAACATGATCGGCACTTGTCAATCTCATGGTGCAATCCATTATTGTACTTGGCCAAAAACTTGATATCCTCAAATAGTAGAATTCCAAAATAAAAGATGGAAGCTTGATTGTAGATTATCAAAATTTGATTTCTGTAAATAATACACAAAGTTATACTTGTGCAAGATAGTTTTCTTCTTCAGAAAAGTAGACTCACTTTTTGCAGCACAAAAATGAACTAGGTAGCACTTTACTTTTCTTGCTCACAAAAGTGGTGACTTCTTTGCAGCACGAAAACTGAACTAGCAGATCAGTTTTCAAATACACTGACTTGTTCAGAACTTTTGGGTACAGATATAAAGAACAAACTTTATCGAAACGAAGGATCAATTTGGTTTCAAAGAACACAAACAAGTTCACACTATTAGAATAACTCAGCTAGACTTCCGGAGGATAGTTTACGTCCTTCAGCTTCAGCTTACAGAGGCAAACGGAAGGTCTATACGGTCAGCCAGTGCTTTTATACAAGCTGGTTCAATGTTCGCGCATGCGCAGAGCATCACTTTTGAAAGCGTACAAGTAAATCTATGTAAAATACAACATTTAGAGCTGAAAAGTGGATACTTTTTGCAAACAGCTATAAAAAGCTGTTATCTTTTAAAAGAATATCTTAAATTGCTACTTTTAGTAGGAATTTTCAAGAAAAAATAGCTGGTTTTTTGAAATATTATTTTAAAGTTTTATTTTCACTGCTATTTCTAACAGTTGTTTGTAACAGTTACAATGTAACAGTTAAATGAAGCAACCACAGGTACAAATGTTCGGACTTTGCCAATTTTTCAGTAGAATTTCATCTTAGAAGAAATAAAGCTAAAAATCTAAAAAATAAGTATTCTGCAAAATATGTTTACAGTATATTTCAAAGTGTGTACAATAACGTATTGAATTTTGAAGAGTTAACATTTTTACTTTCTCACATCGCCTGGACTTTCAAAATTTCAAAAAATTAACACGGAAGTTGAAGGTAAAAATCTCAAAAATTATTGTACAAAATATGTTTAAAATACGTTTTAGAGTATGTGCAATAAGATGTTAAATTTTGACCGGGCAAAAAAGTTTAGATTTTTAGTCTTCTTTCGACTTGGAAAAACTTTCACGGTTATTTTAAGGAACTCAAAATTCTTTCAACACTTGCATTTAGTTCTCTCAATGTTGCCTGATATTTTCATTTCATACACATTCATAAAATTTTTTGGCTCGGTTTCCAAATATTAAAAAGTATAAACTCACTCACATCTAGTATAGTTATGAACGTCAAAATTGTTAAACTATGCAAGTGTTAGCGAAAAAATTTAACTATTGTTAGCTGTCATGTCAGTTTGTCACTCCTAGTTGGGTTGGCTTGGTTTGCATCTAACACCTCGTACGGGTTATTCTGCTGAATACAAAAACTTACAGTTGTCTGTTTGCATACGCAACTCCTGTGGTGGTCGGCGTTCCGTAAACGGATAGCAGCCAGGAATATCCAATCGTTCAATTATCAAACTAATGGCTTAACGGGCTGATGACGCTCGATCACATGTGTTTAGCTTCGAGCAGTGTTGCTTGTGGATGCTTAGGTGATATTTTAACAAATTATTATTATATTACCCTTATCATTTAAGTTAAATCCTATATATATATATATATATATAACACCTTACTTTAATTCTATATTTAGCGTCCCATGTTAATCAGCTAATCATTTGGCGCTAAAACAACAAATCAGAAGTTACGGGTTCAAATCTCGGCTGGGGCACGCATATTTTTAATTTTGTTACAATGTGACAAGCAAAATAAATAAAAACAACGCTAAATTGTTTATCTTATAGTGATAACCCATAGCCGGTAAGGCAACGACTTCAAAGCACTTGGTTCAAATCTCGCCTTGGACATGATTATTTCTATTTCGAATTTCCATACAAAATAAAGCTTATGCAAGTTAGGTTTCCATGCTTAGTTGTTAACCATTAGTCTGTAAGGCAGCGGCTTGAAGGTTCAGAGTTTAAATCTCATCTGGGGAATTGATATTTTAGTTGAACACATTAACTAAAAGGTAGATATATAAACAAGTATACGAAAGTATTGTAAATCATCTTTCAGCCGAGGATCTCATTCACACTGATTTCCATTAAAAACAATATGTTTTGTTTTCAACTATGAGCATACGATAGAAACAAAAGTTGACCACGTCTACCAACATTCTATAAAGTCTACTTCGAATGTTATATATATGCCTAATATTGTATTTATAATTGCAAAGTATTATCTCGCGGAATTGTCAAACTGTACAGCTGAACATATTGGAAGGCATAAGTAAAAGTTCCCTAAGGACCATGAATTGTTCTCCTGAATCGGCTACAGTTAGATAAATATAGAAATGCACAAAGTTGGGCAGATTTAAAATAATGGAAGCCAATAAAAAACTTTGACTTAAGGAACACATCTTATATATTTATTTATATTTCTGCCTTTGGGTACAACAGCTAAAGCTAGATTATAGCTTTCAAAGGTATAAGAAATGAAGTAAATTTACTTATCAAGAAAAATATTTCTGCATGTGTTCAAAGTTTATTTAAGGTTCATATTAAATATACTTCTTCCCAAAGATCATACGTTAACTAAAATATTTCAGACTGACACAAGTGTACAAGAATTATATGTTTTATGAATGCTATCTAAAAGTATATATTCCAGCAATAATTTCAAACAAATTATATTTTTCGCTTCAAATAGGACTCATTATTTTCCTCTCTTGTTTGGAGTCGATCCCTGCTCGTACCATGAAAGCGTTGTGGTGTAAAAACAGTGTGTGTGTTCCCACTTTCTTTATTCAACCTCTAATAAACAATATTCAGCGTTTCAAAAATTCATACGCCCTGAGCCAAAGTTCACTAAAGGCAATAAATAATAAAAATAAATAATATGAATGCAAAAGATTATCGAGTTAATTAATATATATTCCTATTCAACTTTATACTGTTCTGTCCTTTATAGGTGCCTAAAAATGTTAGAAAAATATTTTTAAAATATTTACTTTCTATTTCTTATAATAGTTGATGTAAATAAAAATGTATTGCTTTTCTCTACGCTGCGTTTATTAATATTTCCTTAATCAATATAAATACTTACTAAAAACTGTTAAATATGTCCTTACTAATCCGCAAACCAGACATTAAATATTTTGTCAATCCTTAACGTGTCCAGGGCTCGATTAACGGTTTGGTCTCAAAACGTTTGTGTTTAGTCAGCATTATAATAATGCAAGTAGAGGAAATGCAATGAATAAAAATAGTGATGATTAAAGTGGAACTGCTTTTTTGAATTTTGAATAATTTTCCCCAAGTTACTAATTTCACCTATTACAATCAAATTGAATACCAAAAGTCTGCTTCGTAATCCGCAGGCAAATTCAAAAGGTAAAAATCATTAGGCGTAGGGCTATATCTAAGAAATATGTGTTCTTACCCCATTCACATAAAATATATTTATTTTTTAACCAGCGCAAAACAAAAGCACAAATATGCTCGTTACACTTTGTGTCCAATTCTTAGAACATTATCTTCAACTAATAAAAGGCACTGTTAAATAACAATTGATTCACTTTGCTCTGACACCATCTGGTCAAAACCTGCCTTCGTGTAGAATAATAATCGTCAGTATATTTTTTAAATAATTTAACAAGTATCCATAAGCTCGCCAAGTCTCCATTCACAAAGTGTAGAGAGACAAGTTAGAGTTCCGTTTGAGGTCAACACTGATAACTATTAGTCTAATTCCATATGAGACAAGTCGCTGTAGTTTCGTGTTATGGAGGGCTAAAAATTACTTTGACAGTTGTAATCACACAAAATAATGCAATTTAGAAAGAAAAAAATATTTTTTCAATCTTTCCGTTACCTTAGCATGTCAAATTAGACAGTGTGTAGTTCAATTCCCGGCGTTGAAACCAAATTTTACGAGAGTTTGAGTTTAGAGCAAAAACAATCTAAATTATCATGGAATTACTCAAGTTCCTTCCAATACCCCCTCCCCTACCTTATTCCGACTTCAGTTCTATAGGATGCGATCTAAAATATTAAAAGAAATAGCGCGTCAAATTTCACAATAAAGTTATAAATTCAACAAAATTATGTTAAGAGAGGAATGCAATTATAATTATTTTAAAATGGAGAAAATTGGTTCAAAATTATAATAAATGAAGCAATCTCAGTTTCGAATCCCGGTTGAGAGATAAATATTTCTGAATCTTGATATTAGCTACAATGTGATGCTAGAATATTAAGGCAATCCTAGAATATTAACTTCAAGATGAGACTATGTAATAAAAATGTAAGTTGAATAAAACTAAAGTACCTAATCTTCCACTGATGTCAATGATCTTGTAAGACAACGTTCAAGTGTACACAATATCAACTATAAAATTCACAACAGCAAAAACAAGTCCTTCGCTGACTTTCAAAACGAATGTACGCAAAACAATAAATGCTACGTAGTCAGTTCCCAATATTTATATAGATCACGAATTTCCTAGCGTAACTAAATATTTGAAATCAAGTTGGTCATTCTAACTGTTCCGTAGAGGTGCAAGATTTCTCATGTCCATCAGAAAAAGAATGGACAATAAAACACAGTTTTCTTTAAAATTTACCGTTTCATAGAACCGTTCAGGCAAATAAGGAACAATTTCAGACCAAACCGACAATATCATACAATGTTAACATACAAGGTATTTTCGTTCGATACTGTCCAAAATGGTTGGGTGAATATCTATTCTAAAAGAATTCTTGAAGTAATAAACCCATATCTATTCTTCTATCAGATTTTACCGTTAATTCAACATGCTCCTTCTCAAAATGAATAAGCAAACTTAATTGAGGTATTATGGCACCTGTCTTTCTATCTATGTTCTGCAAACATGATTTTCACAACCTTTTTATCATCATTTCAACGAACTGATTGATGTTTATGAGGCCTAAACATACTTCTACAACTTCTAACGGTGATGGAATATTAATAAAGACATTATCTGGGAACTCTTAAAATAAATTTCAAGCGCGTATGGTTCTTCTTTAAGAAAAACGACTACCAAATGTTTTATAATTTTCTCAGAAAATACCTTGGCCTTTCAGAACTGTTAGGCAATTTCTTGAAAGATGCAATTCAAGATTTGTAAATGCTACTGCTGAACTTCCTTCATATTTACTTCTCGGTTTAACTCAGTCTACACCGGATGCTCTACTTCTAGGTACAAATATATTTCCAGTTGAAAATATATAAATTTATGCACATGTAAAAGACATGAATGAAAAAATTCGAGTCAGTTGGTATCAAGTTATCAGGCCTAAAATATCATCTGAATGAGCTCTCTACAATTTGTAAATGTAAGAATAAGAAGCGTAATGCATTAATTCAGAATGCATTTGGTGCTTTTATTCGAACTATTGCACGAGTAGGTAACAATGTTCTGAATGGGTACTTTAAACTCTCTCCTCAACAGAAACAAAGGTTACGCCGACATAGGAAAACATTAAAGAAACGCAAACTGTTAATGCAAAAAGGAGGTGCTTTTCTGCCTTTATTATTACTCTAATCTAACGTGCAGTAGCTGGAGGTTTGTTTAATTGTTAAGATGTCTTCGCAATTTCAAAAAATTGTACTCATTCAAGAAAACGCAATTCCACAAATGTATTTCTCTATGAAGTCTGTAAATTCGCATCAAGCATGTTTAGATAATGAAGTGGATGATGTTTTAAAACGAAGTGATCTTGCTACGGATGAAAAATGGAAAATGTATCAGCAAATAAATATTCCATCGTTGTTTAGAATATACTCCACAATCTAAAAAAATAGTTGTATTACCTGTTTGCAATTCTGAATCTTCAAATATGTTACCCCTGATTCAATATATTATTAGATCAGTATCAAAATCATTTGCTAAAAAGACTAAATCATTATTAAATCTCCTGTAAGCTTCCAATCGTAGCAGTTGGGATCAAACTGGCGCAGTATCCACAGATAACAAAATAATTCCAGGTTTAAATATTATTGATGTTGTCAATGATGTGGTAAGAACTCGAAAGACTCGTAGAAATTCATTTGCCATTCAAGATTTTAAAAAAAATATTACACAATATTAATATTCCATTAGAATTAGTGAATTTTCAATTTAGCGCAGGTTCTATGGCAATAAATTACTAAACCCGAAAAATAGTTAACAAAGTAGTAAAAAGAAGAAGAATTCTGGTAAAGTAAATGTAAAGAAAAAGAAAAGTACTGTTTGTCAGGGAATAAAGAAACGTTTTTCTTCGTTATTTAAAAATTATAAAGAATACAAGTTTTAAATACGTCACTTCGTAATTTTTTTTATGCGTATGCAGATTCAAATTCTTTAGGTAGTATATCGAAATTAATAAAGAAAACTGGCCTTTCTCAGAAAAAGTATGAAAATGGTTAGCTTCACAAGATACATACAATTTACATGCTCAGCACGTCAACATTTTCCCCGTAAAATATTAAAGCAGTTAATGAACTAGTACAACTGAAATTAGCAGAGATGCAAAACGTTTCAAAATATAATAATGGATATAAATATATTGTTTGTGACATTGATGCTTTTAGTCAATACGCAATTTGTATTTCTGTTAAAAAAAATAAGGGTCCAGTCATGGAAAATGTATTAAGTAAAATAAAATAGAATCAATATGCAGTAAAAGAAAATTACCTATACTTCATTGTCAAACTGATTTTTGAACAGAATTTTATAATAAATATGTAAAACATGTTCTTCAAAAATATCAAGCAAATCATTATAGTGTATATTATGAAATCGAAACAACTTTCGTAGAACGTTATATTGGCACCTTGTTAGAGAAAATTTATAAATACTTTACTGCTGAAAATACTTGTCGTTATATTGAAATATTTCATGATCTTGTAAAACGTTATAACCATATATGAAACGTTCTTCCATTCACCATGCACCTGTACAACTAAATATTTTTAATGTTAATGCAATTTGGGAACGCATAAATGTAAATTTTAAGCGGAAGATTATGTTCGAATAAGTAAATATAAACATAAATTACAAAAAGGATATTTACCGAAATGGTCTCGAGAAATATCCTTAGTGGATCAGTGTATTATAAGTAATTCAATTACTTACAAAATTCGGGATTGGTATGGTGAACTTATAACAGGATCATTTTATCAACACGAATTACAGAAAGTTTTTGTAGGTAAACGGAAAAGTTATTTAATTGAAAATGTATTAGAACGTAGAAAAGGTTGCATGTTAAACTCTTACGTCATTATTCTTCTACGAATAGTTGGGTTGAAGAAAATTCTGTTCAGTCGTAAACATGCTGTCTCAGGAACAAGGAACAAGAGTTTTATGTTACACTAACCTCAAATGATTGCAATTATATTTTAGAAGATGAAGGAAGTTCATATACTACGAAACTTTGTCAACGAATTCATTTAACGGGAAGTTTGGTATTAGGTTTAAGTGGACTTTCAATTCCGTGGAGTTCTTATAATATTAAAAAAGGAGAACAACTTATTCTTCAATTAGGTTATAAAAATAAAAAGCTATAATATAAAATTTCCATCCGGATATTATGAACCAATACATTCTATTTAAGATATTATTCGTATGAGGATAGTAAACAAATGGGAAAGGAATATGAGAGTAAAGAAAATTTACATGTATTTGACGATAGTAATATTCTTAGTAAAAAGTTTCATGATGTAGAAATGATTAGTGTTGAACGGATGATCAAAGATGATTCCGTAGTAATAGGAGAAAATCCAATCGTTATTCAATATGAGGAAAATAGAGATGAAGTTTATATTTTTATAAACCAATTTCTTAACGTGAATATCTTTTCGCGATGAGTCCTGGTTTGCAAAATATTTCGTATTTCTTAATGATTCTAATGTAAATCCACCTATAGTTCACTTTTATCCCAGGAATCCGAAAAACAAACCAAAGTTTCTAAATGTTTCAGCACCTTACCACAAATATCTTGATTATCTTATTGCTTCAGAAATAAATGTTTGTATTGATAACGTAAAGGATCAGCTTTTGATGAAAAACTAGTTCGAAGAACTGGAATTCCAGATTATCATAACGGGAAAATTAAATCTTTTTGATTGTTTACAATATCTTAAAGTTGAACAGAGAAATTTTAAAACTTTTCAAGTAGACTTAAAAGAGATGCATGGGAAAAAGTTGCTATTTCAATTTTGAGCGTCAAGTGTGACACTACATTTTAAAAGTAAATGTTTTCTGAAAGTAGTGACAATAGTTTTTAAATTATACTTACTTCTAATGGAAGTATTCAAAGTTATTCTAATGATAGTCCAGCACATTTTTCAGCATTCTTAAAAATAGAATTCATTTAAATGAGTCGTGTATGGTAAGATTAACTGAAATTGATATTCCTTAACATGTCAAAATGTTATTACTGGTCAAAATATAATATGGTATGATGATTTAAAATATAAAATAACACTAGGATATTGTTACACTTTTCAAAATTTGTTAGATGAATAAAATAAAATGAATTCAAGTATAAAATTTGAATATTCAAATATTGTCACTGTAGAAGTTGATGACAGTACAAAATCTTTACGTTTATCTCCCATATTAGTTTTAGAATTAGGTTTTGTTCCTAATATTAATTTTTAAAAGTTACTCGTATTCCTAAACAACTATTTTTAGACATTGGATATTCTAATCAAGTACTTGCTTATACAGATATTACTCAACCTCAGTTTGTAGGTGATACGAAAGCACCTCTTTTGCGAACTGTAGGAATGACCGATAATCATCATGGGAAAGTACAAACCATAACTTTTCAGAATGTGCATTATTTTCCACTTGCTAAACTTTCATTTGACATTGCAGAAATACTACAATGCAGGCCGAAATTTACCATTAGCATTCGGAACATTGACAGTAACACTTCGATTTAAGCGCTCATCAAAATGAAATCCTATACTATTACGCATAGAGGTAGAGGGATCTTACTTTCCAGCACCTGTTTATCAACGGGCACATGGATTGGGAATTTATTATGTGGACAATTTCGATTTGCTATGCCATTCATTAAACAAGGAGCAAAAGCAGTAGGCCGACAAGCATCACAAACAGGAATTCAAGTTGTGGAGGAATATGCTTGAAAACCGTCATATTAAGGAATCTTTAAAAGCACTAGTTTGTGAAGCAGCCTCATCTTTAAGAACTAAAGATGAAAATAAGGTCAGTCAGCTGCTTAGTGGTAGTGGTAGGACAAAGGCGCTTAGGTGTAAGGCTCCCGTGCGTATTGGACTTCCAACTTTAAAAAGACGACGTGTCTCCTAAAACAGATAGAGTAGAGAGATTTTCAATTAAAAATGTCGTTTCATATACTTAAAAGTAATGAATGCTGTACGAATGAATACGACTTAGTTTCTGACCTATGACACAAACTGCTATCGAATCATCTCGTATGGTAGAATATCGACCAATTTCATCGCTTTCTTCTGATGTACCTATAGAATTTCTTGTACTTGGAGATAGTGCTGAATAAATTCTTCCTGCACATATTTATCTTTATGTCAAGTGTAAAGTATTAAGGGGAAATGGAAATAGATTACAGGGAGCAGCAGCAGGACCACCAGCCGTTTTGGCAGATATTGTACCACCGGTGAATAACTTTTTACATGCCCTTTTGAGCCTGGTGGATGTTTCTTTAAATTATAAAATTGTTTCTTCTTCAAATGCTACGTATCATTTTCGAGCGTATTATGAAACTTTACTTAATAATTCTTTGGATGCAAGCAAAACTCATTTAACCACTAAATTATAGTATAAGAATACTGCAGGGTATTTTAATGCTCTCAACGGGAAGAGCGTAAGCCATAGCGCTGTTACCACCAATAAAATTCATGTTATCTCTCAATGAAGATAATGATGATTATTATAAACGAAAATCTCTTGTTGGTGGTAGCGCATTCATTGATATTTATGGACGACATCATACAGATATTTCTGGATCAAGTCGAGATCTTCCAAATAAAGTCAATCTTCGTATAATATTAAGCCGTAGTAAATATTCATTCTGCTTAATGGCAGCTGAAAATGGTACATTTAGAGTTAAACTTCAAACGTTATTCTTTATGTTTGCCGAATTAATATTTCTGTTGATTTAGCTTTACAAGTAAAAAGGTTTTATGACTCATGATACTACGAAATTACCACTGACTAGAGTTGAAACAAGAGTACATAGTATTCCTACAAATGTTGATTCCTAGAATCTTAATAATATACTTTTCGGAAATGTACCAAAAGGTCTCATTAAAGATTTTATTGCAAATACTGCATTCAATGGAAAATACTATGAAAATTCCTTCCACTTTTAAACTTTCAGCATTAACAAGTTGCAAGTAAAAGGTGATTACCAATTTTAATCCTCCCACCCATGTTACTCTAGATTATGCTAATTAACTCTACGTTCAAAGTTA
The DNA here is from genome assembly GCA_022664845.1 of Lepisma saccharinum. Taxonomy (NCBI): domain Eukaryota; kingdom Metazoa; phylum Arthropoda; class Insecta; order Zygentoma; family Lepismatidae; genus Lepisma; species Lepisma saccharinum. The sequence continues at coordinate 11,850 of JAGDQP010005119.1, read as the reverse complement.
TCACACCCTGTTCTCTGGAACTGGTAAATTTAATATAAATGTAGGTCATACGGTCACATATTCGATCGGATATTCTCTTTGTGCTTTTAGTCTTTCTCCTACTAATACTTTGGTTGATTCTACATGGGATGTTATTATTATTCCCCCTAAATCTCCGAATAGGGCTCAGTCAAAATGCTGCATATTCTATTTCATGTATCATTTACGCTCAATTTGATTCCCTTATACAGATCGATAAGGATCTAAATATATATACAGATAATACCATGTAAAATTTAGTTTAGTTTGAGATCAAGAATGAGAACAGTCGTACACTATCAGCTTACGATTATAATGAACAAAATAATTTCATCGTTAAAGAATTAGTCATATTTCTTTTGGATATAAATAGTTTTCAAAGTTTGATATTTAAACCTCCTTTTCCAGTATCAAAGATTATTCGTAGTTTAAGATATGCAAATGATTATTTAAGCCAGAATGTATTTGGTTTATAGTGGATAGAAGGCGAAGTTGAATACGAAGAAGTTAAAAACATACTTACCAGGTATACCTCGCATAGCGTGTAATGAACCGACCGTGTCACTTCATTACTTTTTATGATGAATTGAAGGACCAGAACTGATGAAACTTATTTTAAATTAAAAATTCACTGTTTATAAACATCAGCATTTGTAATCATATAAACATCAAGTAAAAGAACTTTTTTTATTCTGTATTATTTTCAGGGAAAATTGGTTAAACAAGAGTAGGCCTGATTGGCTCAATTTAATTTGTGTTAAAGGTTCTCATTGGAGGACAGGTGTCTGAATAGGCTTTCGAGTTCTGCTCCTTCCACTATTTTCTTTTTAACGAAAAAAAAGGGCTGGGAGGAGAAACGCGGGCAGGGGAGTCGCGTGTTTAACTTGGAAGAAGCAACATGTAGTTCTTCGTCTTCTCTCTCCTCCGAGGAGAGGAGAGAGGTATCGCAGTAAGTTACTTAAAAATATATTTAATGGCAAGCTATCTAAATCGAAGTTTATATCTATAATGAAATGTTTTAATTCAGCTGGAAGATTTCAAAGTATGTTTCCAAAAGTTGACTTTGGTTTTTCCGTTGTTTTTGGCTTGAGAGTTAATTTCTCTTTTAGTCAATGGTTAATTTTCCGCCGAAAGGAGGATTTTTGGTCGACTCCTGCGATAATTTAAGAATGGAGTATTTTGGTATCTGAATTATTTTTTGTATTGATATTTTGGAGAGATTTTAACGCTGCAATAATTTGACTTTTTTCTATCAAAAAGATAGAATTCTCTGTGTCTGACTTGATTGCATGATAGGTTAAAGGAAGTATATTAGAATATAGGTGCATAGTGGTTGCATGAGTATTGTTTTATGGAGGTATCATTATTAATGGAGGAATCAGTAGAAGATAGATAATGGAGGTATTATCATGTAATTAGAGCTGGTGGTAGTGAGTAGATTTTAATCGGAGGTATCTGTTGTAGTTAGAAAGTTGGTGGTACTTGGTGTTGTGTAATCTGAGGAATCTGTTGTAGTAAGAAAAATGGTAGTATTTGGTGTTGTGTAATGGGAGGAATCTGTTGTAGTTAGAAAAATTGTGGTAATTGGTGCTGTGTAATCGGAGGAATTCGTGTTGGTTGGATGTAGCAAGCATTTGGTGTTTGGGAGGTATCTTGTATTGTTCTAGCTTGTGGTACAAAGTAGCTGGGTTATGGAGGTATTTTATATGTAAACGGGATGGTGGAGCATGCGGAATTTTGTATTGTAAGAATGCTATTTAGACGGTATCAGAAGTAGATAATAAATGGTGGGCTCTGAGGTAGAGCTTTGAACAGAGGAATCGTAGAAGTAGTGGAAACTAGAATATAGATAGAGGTGGTCTCGGAGGTATCGGTGTCTTTCGTTATAGGTATGATAGATGAAGACAAATAGAAATAGAGAGAATCCTACCGGATGCGGATTTTTTTAAGCATCGACGGCCAGAGATGATTTTTTAAATAAATAGAATAAACCACGATTCCACAATTATTATAAGTTAGATTAAAATTTCCCTACCAGACACAGAGTATTTTCCTCGCGAAACGGATACATTATCCTTTAAATTAATATCTAGTCCAAATCCGCAAAAAAAATCGCCTCTCGTAGAAGGTTCATAAATTATATGATATGGATTTATTTGCTTCTAATTCAATTTACTTGCGAACAGAAAGCGTATTTAAACATCTTTGAAGAAAGAGCACAACGGGTGATTAATCCCCTCTGATCTCAATTTCTTAATTGTGTAATAATTCAATGTATATAATTTTTATCGTAGCTTTTTTAATAAATAGTAACCGTTAAATTGTCTAGTTAGATTTTATCGAGGCCTCCACAAAAGGTTCTTCCTTTAGCAAAAAATATACAGCAAATATCTTCCCCGAGAGCGTCTTGGTAGGTTTAAGCAATATAAAAAAATTGTATCGGGATAAAATGGAAAGCATTTTCTGAAACGTAATTAATAGAATAGAACTTTCAATTAATTTTATCTCTTGACAAGCGATAGTGTTTACACTCACGGCAAATCACGATAAATTATCCTGGTCTCTTGTACATTGACCAGTGATTAATGTAGAAGACATACAGTGTAAAAAAATTATCATAAGCATCACAAAGTTGTGTTCACCATCTTCATCAATTTACAAGTTTTCGTTCTGCCTTAATAGAAGCGTCAGTGTACGCCAGCTATTTAACTTATAATCATCTACGATCTATTATTCTAGCTGAAAACAGCAATGTATGAACAAAAGCCAATAAGGTAAAGTGATTCAGATGTTAAGTAACGAAATGTAAAAAATTGTGCTTCAGAAGCTTATTTGAATTCATTCAGTAGACACTTTACCGAAACAAGTTAAGTAACCGGCGGCACTTATAGTAAATTTGAACGTGTCAATTTCCCCTGCAATCAGTGGACTGCCATATATATTATTAATAAACATATTCGGGAGCAATATTTTGGTAGCTTCAGAAATGGACCTAGTAAACTGATAATAATTTTTTTAAAACGAAATTGCCAATTATATCATGTAAACAGAACTCGAATTCATCACACGAAGAATCTATTTTTTCTGGACTATTTTGTATAGGTTTTATTTATTTCAGTGTGAGAGGAAAAACATAATTTCTACTTTTCATACTACGAATGTTCAAAAACGATGCGATTGTAAAATATCTTGTAAAAATATTTTAAAACGAAAAGAATATGTAAATATAGTTTTTTCTTATGAAGGTAAAACCAAATCTTTTGTTTAAAAATCCATGAAAGAAAACCAAAAATGTAGACTGTACAGAAATATATATATTTCATAAATATACAATAATTTTAAGAAGGTTCAAAATGTGAAATAGAAAAAGTTAATAATGAAATTACCAGAAGACAGTAGAAAGCATCTAATCTTGAATGATAGGTATTGCACAATAGTGTGTAACATAAGATCTAGCTTGTTTTCTCGAGTATAAAAATACGAGACACAAAATAACATGATAGAGATTTTTTTAAATCTTTTTCAAATATACGAAAGTTCCTGTGAACATCAGCGGGACAAAGTAAAAATCGCCAACGTCTGTTATGCGGCAAATAACAAAGGAAACATGTTCTCCTCCCCGAGCACCATGGGTGCGAAAGAACAAAAACTCCGCCTCGTCCCATGTTAAAGTAACAAAAATGTCTTTCAACTGATGCCGCTGTCAATCAAGCGGCAAACATAAAAAGAATTATTGTGAACAGCTGCACAGTTAAATTCCAGTGAGCATCAGGGGGATACAGCAAACAAAAATAAGCGAACACCTGATTTTAAAAGAACAACTACACACTCGAATTCTAAGAAAAGCTGTGGCACTTTACCCCCTTCCTACGAGCTTCACAGTTGCAAAACGAAAAATATTCCCCGTCGACCCATTTCAAACAATTATCTCTGAGCATGCGCAGTTTGTCATCCCCAAAAGATCAAGAGATGTAAATGGACAAAATTAGTTGTGCAACGGATCTTAAAGACGCGGAAACACATGCTGCACGAATGTGCCACTATTCTCCGTCAAAACAAAATGATAAACCCTTCCATAAGAAAATAAAATGTTTTCCTTAATAAAAATCCATAATAAATTTAATATATCGCCTTATACGATTTCGCAATCGGCGCTTGATACCGGTTTTCGCGGGCGTTGGGCGGGTAACGACCCAGAGCGAGCGAGCGGCAAATGGCGACGGGCAACAATATGGCGGCTGCAGATGAAAATTAAAAAACAAACAATTTTTTATTACATATCTCCTCTTGTGTTACATATACAACGTTCTAATTTCTCGGGTACCTCCTCTTGCTCCTTTACAATACCTCATACTAAATACAGTCTCCTACGACTAGTTGTTAAGGGTTCAAACCGGTTTGAAATTATAAGGATGTTGGGCATCTACTACTCGCCTTCTATATGTATACTTTATTTACTCAATTACTTTTCGACGTGTTCCTTCATGAATGTCGTTAAAACGTTACTTTCTTTCCTAACTGAAGTAATAAATGGGTATTAAAACAAAAGCTAGTAACATTAGCCACCTAGTCCTATAAACAATGAATAAGCACTTAAACATAAATGTATTTATATTCATTGATAACACTGAAGTGCAATGAACAATTTTTAATTGTATCTGTTCTGAATGTATTTCGGTGTGCTGAATCGAAAATGATATTTCAAAAAGTTGCATTACGTACTATTTTGTCTCAGACTGCGTCTATGTGTAATAGGAAGGTAAACAGTATACTATCGCAGTGCAATCTTGTAGTTCACAAACCGTCAAGGAAACGAAGCATCGTAGTATACAAATGTAGAATAGTGGGAAAGAGCTACATTTTGGAATAGATGATCAGCATGGTCACCTTGCTGAAATCCACCATATTTGATGGATTTCCTTTTTTTTTAAATGGCAAGTGGGTCTTGTGGATCAAACAAGACGAGAATTTTCCCTTAAAGTCATACAAAGTTTTAGATTTGGTCTGCCTGTTACGGTGTCGGAGTTATCTTCACTGAAAATTTGCAGTGCGTGTGTTCATTTATCCAGCAGCGTCCTAACTCCATCATAATATTTAAGTCAAATCTAACACAGGGAATTGCTTTCTGGTAATATTCTCGTATTGTTTGATATGTCAAACTACCTAATACTCATTTAGTACCATAACTACCTCCACCCAATATGGCGCATTTCAAGATTGATGCCCCGTAGATTCTATACTCCAAAATGTAGCCCATCCACACATTTCACATTTGTGTAGTACTGCAATTCCTCACCGGTTTGTGTGAAATAAGGCTGTACTAGAGGTCCATTCAAGCACCAAATTTCAGTAACTTAGACATCGTACGGGGTAGGTCAATTCTGATACCTGGACTGACTTTCTGGGGACATTCTCGTGTGGATGGATATTTCACATTGTTCACTAGCTACTTGAAAAAATGACCTCCATCCAATACTGCGGATTTCGAAATGGCGGAGACGTTGATACGGTACTCCGAAATGTAGTCCCTACCCACCATTACACATTTGTGTACTAAGCTGCTTCGGTTCCTCATTGGTTTGTAAGAAACAAGGCTGCACAAGGGATGCAGTCATACAGACAAAACCTTGGTAATTTCATAACATTCTTAATTTCGTGATAACCTTATTAAAAGTGCTTGTGCACTTCGCATAAAAAATGCGACTCTGAAGGCTGTGCAGCTAGGCCACCCAATTGGCACCTTATCCTATAATCGTGTATGGTAAAGAAACCCCTCTCTCCCCTTCCTTTTTCATCTCACATGTAACGAAAATCAGCAAACAAGATAAACAGATAATTTGTTTCAAATATAGGCCTTGATGAATTAGTTCAGACGAAATGAAAAAATAAAAGCGAGATGAAACAGTATACATAAGATGATACAGGGAATAATTTAAACACATACAACGAAAAATGGAAACTGGTGGCTAGCTTTTAAAAAAGAGACTGAGAAATGAGAGAGAGAGAGAGAGAAATGTAAGAAGAAGAAGAAGAGAAACAACAAATAAAAATATCGAAATTAACAATAGTAAAAATATCAGAAGAACATAACGTTATATAGTACAGTTTCCAGAATTCCAACACGAAAATAAAAGAGACTTTTGGATTTTATATATTTAGAGCAATTCGAATATGTAGACGGGTGATTTCAAAATTCATTCAGTCCCTTTTAAAATGTCGACCAAAGTAGGTGGTCAAATTAAATACTCATGATTTCCTGTGGAACAGGAGAGTTATGAGACACATCTAGGGTAATGAAAGGTTAACTCACATGATTTATGTGCGCGTGGTTCGGTGGCGTTCAATCAACGTACTAATGCGGAATACATTGTAACAAATAGGTGCTGCAGACCATACCTTCCATTCCAAAACACTAATGCAAATCGAACATTAAAAGAAAATGAATGAATTAAGATTGCTCTACTAAAATTCTAACAGATACAGCGAAGATTACATGTCCAAACTGGACCAAGTAGAAAAGTTGTAAATGTTCAAAATCAAAACAGGCATGTTTCTTATGAGCAGGGCAAACCTTATATTTTCCACATTTCAAACGTGAATAAACCACATTTAATAGTATTGATAAATTATAGGAAGGAAACGAGTTTTGTGTCACAATAATACGAAAATTATTTCTCCTCTGAAATTAAACAAAACAGGGGCTAGTATGTGTGTGTGGTAGAAGTAGAAACAACGAGTAAGAAAAAAATAAGAAAAAGAGAGATAAAAGAGAAAGAGAAGAAGAAGACAAGATAAGAAAACGTCAATAAAGAGAGAGAGAGAGAGAGACCAATGAAAACGGTGAAAACTATATTGGTTACAATCATGCTAGAGAACACACACACACAGTTTATTCGCTGATCATCGCCAGTGAGGTTATCCCATATTGCCTCGCAGTTCTTCAATCAGGGATGAATCTCTGTTTAAAACATAATTTTATGCGAAAAAGATGCTATCTGGTTGGGAATTGAACCAAGACTGCCGGATTTGAAATCTGGCACGATAACCATTATACCATATGTTACGCTGGTCAAAAACTGCTTATCAAATGCTATATAGATTCTTTCTAAGAATTATAGCATGAAAAGTGAGTATTTCAGGTCCTAAAGTGATCTGCAACCAGTCAAACGCAATATCGTTGTAGGCTAGTATTTATTTTAGTGTTAAGAAGTTCTTTTAAAGAAAAATATTAAAATATGCTTTCAATATATATAAATATGTAGAAATACATGAAAGTAACAATGGAATATTATATTGTTACCCGACCTACGTCACTGTACAAAATTTCATCATTGTATGACGTCGGGAAAAGAGTTAAATTAAGGCTGCAAGATTTGAGGACACGATGAACCATTGTGAGTTAATGAAAAGCAAAAAAAAAAAAAAAAAAATGTATAGAAGCAAATGAAAAAAGATTCCCATTATTCAGAACATGAGTGAATTTCCAGACAACCTTCGTAATTATCTTTAAATCTAATATGTAAACTGGTGACTGCAGATACATTCAACAGCGGTATTATCAAGCGGTGTATAAGACAACAAATTAAAGGAATGTTTCTCCCTATAGTGGAGATATTATTTTTTGCCTTTAGACGTCTAGCGATCAGGCAAATCTAGCGATTATATTTTTAGTCGCTCTCTTAATGGTTACTATTGTTCATTACTATTACATGATTTACTTTTAAGTGTTTCGTATTTTGAATTAACGTCTTTCTCTCACTTCGTTTCAGAGTTTCTAATACTGTCTCTTCTTTAAAGGGTTATTCGAAACAAAGTTCATCTTTATTTACCAACATTTACTATTGTAATTTTTAATCTGAATTAAAATGCTATTTTGGAAGAAAAGGTAAATAATCCTCTTTTAAAAAGCACACTCTAATCCAGAGAGAATATACGGTGGAAAAATTTCGAAGTCCTGAAAGCTAAAAACATGTCAACATAAACTAATATATACGTGACAAAGAACGCATCTTTTAAAAATCCACATAGAATATTGGTTCGGTATGCTAAATTTTGGAACTTTGAAACCAGAAATTTTCCAATCGCCCATTCTTTTATGAATTTGACTATACATGTAACAGAGATAACCATGAACATGCTACAAAATGGATTAAAGTTGCACTATCAACACAAAAGATAGTAATAATGCAAAGACTTCGCTTAAAATCAAACTTCAAAAGAGAATTTCCTCTCAGGATATTGGAATGGATGGCGAGAATCATCTGATGTATTGTCATGGTTGAAAAGACGACACGAAAAAGTGTCATACAACAAATGAGGTTCACAGAGAGAAAAACGGAAACAAGAAATGGCATTTGACATGTATTTTCAATATGACATTTCTGAACTTTCTCCGACTTACATTTTTAGGCTTCCAAAGATACTGTTGCAAACGTGACATATTAATATGTTCAAAGTGACAGACCTATCTACAGACCAATCTCTTCATGTGTTAGCTTCACAGATGAAATATGTTCGTTCTTCAGAAACTGATAAATAGTATTTTCAACGCTAGCTATTTAACAGTATTACTAATAATTAAATAGCATGTGTTATTAAGTAATAACTCATTTTATTCTTTATAGCGTTTGCATATATTATTTCTCTTATGTTTTATGCTTTTAAAGAGTTTAAGATAATGGATCTTGAATCAGCAACTTTAGTTAATACCTGATTTCTATGCTGAAAGTAGACTGCAGTACATTGGCCAGAAACTTAAGTGAACATTAAGTACGTTTTGAGTGACATACTTAACTTGTACATTTCAAGTAACCTAGGAGAAAATAACTCTGATTTTCACTTAAATTTGACCCCTGCACAAATTTCTATATGCTTCGTACATAACACAAATATCTGGCTTCTGAAACATCACTACTTATCTTTAACAAAAGCTTTAATGTCATTCTTATGATATTGATCTGCCAATACGTGTATTAGAATGAACCTTAATTTCTGCATTTCTAATCTTATAAGTCTCAGCTACCAACAAATTGGTTCTAATTATAACCCATTGTAAGTGTGCAGAAACTTAGCTCCGTAGGATGAAACTAAATTATATCACTAGAAGTTTGAAGTCACGTGCGTAACATTCAATATATTTCCTCTATTAAGTTATACAATATAACGTCAACTAAACTTCAAACATGTCATTTTTATCAGTACTAACTTAACAACGTATATAATTACATATATTAACAGCAATAGATATAGGTTGATTGCTAATTGTGAACCCTATTGTAGTGGTTTCCAATATCAGATCGCGGTCCATGTTAAGGTCGCGCAGAGATACGAAGTAGGAGATATAAACATATAAAGAACAGAAAAATAATTGGTTCAACTTTTTTAAAATCTAATATTTGATAGGAAAAAGTATATATGTGAACTACACACTCACACACACACAAACATAAATCACAGTCGTTTTCGAACCATTATTGGATGAGGCCTCTCCCGCAGAGAGGACTTTGGTCTACTGCTCCCACGCTGACCAGACGGGTTGGGAGAGGAGAGTCTAAACTTTTAGGGCGTATCCTAAATGCATCCTTCATCTAGTATTTCCTTTTCTACCGGAAGTACGGTCATCTTAAGGACTGTCCACATAACGTTGTCTCCTTTCCTTGTGCCCTTTTCTGCTTCCTTCGGCGACATTTTGTGCCTTCCTTGTGACTTTCTCGTACATCAGATGCATCCTTCACGCCTCCTTCGTTATCGTCATCTTTGTAGCGTTCAGTTGTTTCTTGTGTAAACTATCGCCACCTATGAATTGATGGATGAAAAAAGCGAGCGCGCCTAAAAGCGAGGAACTGATCTCGTATGAAAACCGGTGGTGTGGGGAGAAAAGTCCCGTGTGTTTCCCGCTGTTCCAACCGTTTTGTATCAATGTAATTTCTTCCTTTGATTGTTTATTCTTTCGTGGCGTTTGGAAGTAGCAGTTGTTATTTTTGCACAGGGGGAAGGAACCATTTAGGTTAGCGTCTTCTGGCATTGTGGGGGAGGATCGTTGCAAAATGAAAATAAGTTTTATGTTAAAGCGCTATTCTTAGTATCCGCTGTATGTGGTGCTCCATTCTGTTTTGCTCTTGTGCATAAGATAGAAAAGTACTACAATAAATGATCTGATTTAAAAAAATACTGCGTTGAATTAACTCTTGTTGAGCTGAATTGAAATATTAACTTCTTTAATCATCTTTGAATCGGACAAGGATATGATAAAGGAAAGAATGGGAAAGTACAGCTGCGGCTCCTCAGGTGAAGTGGGTGAAGCGCCATCAGTCTTGCAAAGTAGGCTCATTTGGTTTACCAGCAAAAGGAAGGAAGCAAGGAAAGGAAGCATTTAAGATTGGCCCTATCTATCTTCTTTTCTACTGACCTTGAGCGGAAGTGAGGTCCACTATACCTAGCAGAAGGTGTACTTCTCGGTCAGGCCATTCTGACCAATCAGAAGTGGCCTGGAGCTTAGTGCTGACAAAAACCTACTCCTTTCTTTTCTACTCTGTGGCACCTGTGAAGATCTTGCCAGCTCTTTCCAAATGAGATTCTCTGCCCAGTGCATAGTGAGATACTGGAATTGTTTTATCCAAATCCCACTATAGTAGCACTTGGAATGGTTGCAACACGGCTGGAAACAACGTGATAAATTACCACGGTCGTCAGGAATTTCATCATCTGTACGATGTATAATCCAGATTTTACTACTAGAAAATATACGGTATATTAGATGCTTAGCATCTTAGCTAAAGCGTGTACGATTTTAAAACCAAGTAAGTTGATCTATCATCACACTTTTAAGATAAAAAGAAAGGAAAAATTTAAACGCATGTTGCGGACGAACTAGAAAAGTTTCAACGTAAATTTAACTATCCAGTCGCTCAAGTCTCACTGAGTGTTGAATACAGAGAATTCAGGAGGTGTGTAGGGGTGGGGTTGGGGTAGGAGTTGCGCTAAAAGAGGAACTTTAGTTTCAAGAACAATATCTTTCGCTATTGCTCATAACAATTTCCCTGGAGAATTTTGAAGCTAAAATGGGGATTTCCCTCGTCCCGCCCCCTAGCTTCATCATTAGTACCATCATATGTAATTATTATACATATATATCGGATTGGACCTATGTCGAAGCCAAGTAATCACCTTTGGTACTAGGGATCGTTGGATCGATCCCTGCTCATGCCATGTAGGCTGGTGGACCAACAAAGTGTGCGTGGGTTTTCTCGGGGTGCTCCCGTTTCCTCTCACTTTCTTCATTCTACCAATTTATCTCATCATCATCCATACGGCCTGGGCCATAGTTGTCTAAAGGCCTTAAATGAATTTTAAAAAATCGAAACCTAATATGGAAGTTAATCTGTCCATCATATGTTCAAGCATACTCTTTTCCACTTAAATGGAAAAAGAAAATTATATCCTCGTCATAATCCGGAGTATATACAAATTTGATAAGTAAGATAAATATTTATATTAGCTTTATATTAGTGACATAAATATTTATATTTGTAAAGCATTATATTAATTGGTCGCATTTTCACTATTAGCTTTTTGCTGCGAAGGTGTGTTGTTGTCCGTGGTATATTTTATCCGAACAAAAACACCAGAGGTGCAAAAAGTGGAGCCAAGTTCTTTAGCCCTAAAAAGGTGTGAAATGGGAGACGGATGAGCCAAGTTCCTTGGTGACAGCATGTAACAGGAACAAAGGAACTTGGCGCGAGCTGGCAACAGCGTTAAGGTTGGTGGCGGTGGACGTAGTGGGTTTTAGGATCCCCACCACCCTTATAGCTTGAGGATCATGAACCTTGCCAC
>JAGDQP010005118.1:44020-74023 GCA_022664845.1 Lepisma saccharinum | reverse complement strand
ATAGAAACATGCGTTCCCCGATACTAAGCGACTTTTTATTTCTTCAGTAACCCCTTCTTTGCTTTTTACGTATGCTCCCAGGTATTTAAATTTGTTTAGTTTCTTTATGACCTCATCCCTAATTCTTATGTTTTTATTTCCTTCATTCACTGTGTTTCGGTTTGTTATCATGTATTTTGTTTTCTCTGTATTTACCTGCAGACCTATCTCATCGCACGCTTCTACTAAGGCATCGGTGTTGCTTTGTAGTGCATCTATATCGTTCCTTATTAAATCTACATGATCCGCGTATACGAACAGTTGATTCAAACCATTCAATGATAGTCCCTTTTTGTCCCCTTTAATTTTTAAAATCGCATATTCTAATGCAAAGTTGGTGATAAATGATAAGGCACCGTCTTGTTTCAATCCGTTGCAAATCTTGAAACTATCTGACATATTGTTACCTATCCGTACTCTACTTATGGGGTCGCTGAGACACATCTTCACTAGTTGAACCAGTTTTCTCGGAATTCCAAATTGTATCAGGATGCTGTATAGCTTTTCCCTTTTGATTGAATCATATCCTTTCTTAAAATCAATGAATAGCTGATGAACCGTCCCATTGTATTCCCATTTCTTCTCCAAAATTTGTCTCAAGGGCAAAATTTGTTCCAACGTGGATCTATGTTTTCTAAATCCACATTGGTTTCTCCAATTATTTCATCTACGTATACATTTAGGCGTGTTAACAGAATATTACTTAATACTTTGTAACAGGTTGGAAGTAACGAGATTCCGCGGTAATTATTACAGTCCGATTTATCGCCTTTTTTGTAAATTGGAACTATTATTGAGGTTTTTCCATTCCTTTGGAAGCTACTCCTTTCTCCATATAGAACTTATCAATTTATGTAGTTCCTTGATTAGTGCCTTTTCTTCCCGCTTTAATTAAATCGGCTGGAATATTATCTATTCCTGGTGATTTGAAATTTTTCAATTTCTTAACCGACATTTCGATCTCGATCTCGCTAGGTTCGGGAATCCACGGTTCTGCGGTATGGAATTCAAATTCCTCTGTTTGTTCCCCATTGTGTAGATTAAGAAGTTTGTCAAATTAAGTTTTCCACACATTGATAATTTTAGTCGGATCCGCTTGAAGATCTCCACGTTCATTTCTCGGCTAGTAACCTTTCCTTAACGAGTTTACCCCTTTGTATAGATCTCGTATGTTATTTGTCTTCCCGTTTTCTTCTATCTCCTGAATCGTCTGCGTCAGATATTCTCGCTTTTTGTTTCTGAACCCGCGTGTGGAGTTGCGTCTTGCGATACTGTAGTAATTGGTGCTTATTTCGCTTTTATTACTTGGCCATCGTTGCCTTGCTTCTTTTCGTTCCTCATGAAGCTTAAGGCATTCTCCATCAAACCAAGGAATGTGTTTCTGGTGTTTCTTTTCCCCTACACGTTCCTTCGCTCCTCTCTTAACTGTTTCGCGAATTACCTCCCACATCTTACATCAGTTTTATTATTAGTATCATCTTCATTATTATTACTCGAGTCAGCTAATATTTCGAACCCATTCTATCTGTACTCTTTATTTGTATTAACTCTATGTTATACATATCATAAACTTATAAGTCATCCCCATGACTGTTTCAAGTATAATAATGTTGCCTCCCACCGCGGACCTGGCGCCGTCATTGTTCGGCTTTTTACAACAGTATGTGCATATTGAATATTTCACGATATATCATAAGTGATGTTTACAAGGAAAATCATGCCGTTGTGAGTCGATTCTATTTGAATCAGCAGAATAGAAATTGAAAGTTCAAATGTGATATCATTGCGTTCAAGTGTTGTCAAACTGGTATCAACCGCTTTTTTTTTTACGACACTACATCGGTTTATAAGATAATTGACACTTGAGCGTTCATAGAACCCCAAAACAGAACCTACTTAAATTATACCAAATCACACATAAAACTTAATATAACACTAATACACAGTAATAGTAGGAAACACATGATAAATACATACTGTACAAAATAAATCAAGATACCCAAATCATCGGTACACACAGCTACAATTTAAAATTATAACTGGCTGATACTGACAAGCAATCTATACTTTCCGGAGGACCAATAAGTAGGTAGAAGATTAGTATCGCTGAAGTTAATAAGCGAAAAAGAAACTGGTTAATACATTAATTAAGCAGGAAAGTGTCCATTGAATGGTGGAACTGAAGGTACCATTCAAGAGGGAGAAAGAGGGATGGATAGACCTAGCTCAAATGTGAAATTACTTTATCTCAGTGAGGTGCTACATATAGATAATCGTGCAGATAAAGAAAAAATTTAAACAGTGCCCTCAACCATTTGTGGAAGGAGACCTCTAAAAGAACACGAAACAACTGCTGAATATTTTGTGTTACTCACAAAATATATGGAAAACAGTAAATGCGGAACGCTTCTTTCATTTCGTGCTCTCTTGTTTTGAAAAAATATCATTCGTGGTGATAGTTCTAATTTATACTTTCCAGAACTATCATGATTTAACAGCATATCGTCGTCGGAACTGCAATACCCCCTATGTAGCAAATTATGAATTTTTCAGGAAGGCCAAAAAAAAAGGTTTCCTGGAGTACAATCTGGAATACAATTTAGGTACTGAAAAGTTGCTATATCTCAAAAAGTAGAAGTTATTTCCACATGACATTTTTCTACAGTATGCGTAGTATACAGAACTATAAACAGGGAAAAAATGAAATGTTAAAAAATAGCACATAGGGGGTATTGCAGTTCCGACGAGGATATCCAGTTAACATGTTCAGATTCCTCTTTTCACTGCACTCCTCTGCTACGACACACGAGGAAAATACCCCGAACGAAAGCGAAGAAATAGAATTGAAAATTTCTGAATTTTAAAAAGGAAGCAAGATGCTTAACACAAGAACTGGAGAACTAACGGGGGTAAAGCTGACGAATATGGTGGGTGAGAAAAAAAAGATAAACTACACAAAAAGAAGATAGAATGTAGTGGGGGGGGGGTAACGTGAATGAAAGGGGAAGGAAAACTACATTTCTCAGCTTACTTTTCGCTCAGTTTCTGCAGTTTAGAGGTTAACACTTTTCTGCAAGGTCTAAAAAAAAAGATTACTTCAGAGAAAACGTCGTGCGCTCGGCGCTAGTAATTTGTCACCCGGCCCTCTAGCGGCCGGAAATGGAGAATCGATCAGCCAAGAAACGGGTCTCTCTTGGGAATGAAAATAAGGAAAAAAAATAGGAGGGTGCTTTTTCTTTAAAAAGAAAACTAAAAACGGTACCCTAGTCTTTACTACCACTTACCTACTCCCACCATTTTCGATCCACTTACCCTCTTCTACCCTACCCTACTTCCACCCTTCTATCCTCTCAACTTAAACCTTGTGTGAGAAAGACCTTCAAATTGATCGAACAATTAACAAAAAACAAAGAACTTTCTTCCTCCTGCCACCACTGGAATCCTGAAAGTAATTATCATTCTAGTCCTAAAGCACAGTGGCGTAATTTTGGAAGTATCCGAAAAATTCCAAAAGAGAACGGCTCTTACATTGGCACTGCATAGAATGCATTAGAAACTGCACCAATTTGTTGAAATGAACGATTTCTTGAGAACTCTTCATCACTGTCTTCTGTGACTTTTCTCTCAGCATTTAAATTTAACAACTGTTCAACTTTTTAAAAGTTTTCTTTTCTGTGCTGAAATGGTAGCTTTGCCTTAAGACTGTTATGTTTTAGGGACCATGTCCCTCGGCGAGCACTCTCCCGGGGATAGGGATGGGGAAATATAGACTTGTTTAAAGTACCATCCTGGCATTAGCCTGGTGGAACCGAGGAAAGATCCAGAAAATATCAATCAGAATGACCGGCAGTGGCCTCCAATGAGCCAGGGCCCTCATTCCCGATACAAAGTTCTCGACTTTAATGACTGGAGCGACGGCGTTGAATTTTTAACAGCTTTTGTATTCAAGGTCCACAAGACAGACCTAGAGTCAAACAGGTGTCCTCCAGTCGGCAACTAGAAGAAGTAACTACCAAACCACGACGTTTTAAGCTCAAGTTACACTGAGTTCTGCTGATTTAGGAATACTGTCAGTACCTATGTAATTCCAAAAATCATTACACAGAAGTGAAATAATGCTTTAGAATAAAGCCTATTGCACATTTAAAAATAATGAGCAACATCGGATTAAAACGTATCTTCGCATGGGACGTCAAACATCTGAATAATAATAATATAAAAGTATGGGTAGCCCCTGTGCGATGTGCACACGCCGTGAACGTGGCTTGTGTGATATGGATGTAACGTTCAATATTCTCGACCTACGGAACAAAGTGAAGTGGGGTGGTTATTCCCATACTCGAGCGCCTTTGCCTCCAAAGGTGTCCAGAAGTACCATAGGACTCACTAGTATTCAATTTAATTTGATAGGAGACAGAGTGCACCTCACAGTAAGCCACACATGAGAACACTGAAGAAAATTTTCAAACGTCCTAGACGGGATTTGAACCCGAACCGCCCGTTTCGTAGTCAGACGTGATAGTGCTTCTGCTATGGGAACTTTGTTAATAAAGTGTATATTACATTCTAAAACTCAACCGGTCTATTCACTGTATGGTAAATACTAGATCACGCGATACCTCCAACTCTTACATTCCATCCGACAAATTGAGATCAGTATCTACCGTTGGCTATATAAGTTGATTGTACTGTACTTCGCGTATTAATCCACACGTTTTTACCCTTACATCTGGAAACTACATACACAGAGAATTACTATATATACAGAATGATGATCAATCACTACAAAAAATGAGGGTAAGTGCTTGAACTCCAAATAAGGAAACGTATATATAAAAGGATTTCGGACCCATGAGCTTCTGAAAGCGTGGAAAATTAGATTCATATTTCCAATATTCCGAACAGTACAGATGATGCAGTTTACTATCTTTAATGAAGTCAAAGCTGCTTTATCCACAAATGCATATTCCAAAAAGGTATCATGGGATGCACAAGGGATTTTCCAAAAGAAGTAGGGAATTTGCCCAAAAATTCTACCAATGAAAGATGAGCCAAACTGAAAATGAATGGGACGATTTTTTCCAGCAGGGCAATAAATTCCTTTGCGGTAATATCAAGCCAGATTCCAAAGTGTGACGTCTTTTTAGTCTTAAAGTGAGACCGTGTGAACTTACTAAATGGCAATCGAAGATGTTCTCAAGGGATATATTTTGAGAAAAGTTTATAATTAAATAAATTGCAGTTGCCCCAAAATTAATATGCTTGTTTACAGCACAGGACCAATTTCATCACGATCAAATATTTTCTGTGAAGAATCCCTTTGTAAAGTGCTTTTCTCAATCCTAATAATTGCCAAAATACATTCTTCCGATACAGCTTTGATGGTCGTTTGCTAACCCAGTACTGCTTATGGTATTATTGGACGAAATATTGCGTCGTTTCTGAAATAATGTCAAGTATTGTTTAAACACCCTCTATACATACATACACGATGCAATATTTATAGCGATTTATAGTAAAAAAGAATTTGTTGTGTTTACCTCTTAGGTATCTCCATGGAAACATACTTTGTTGTTAATACATTACTACTCATGATGTTCTACCAAGGTAGTTCAGCCATATAACGCCACTGAGTCCTCTAACGCCACCCCCGTGGAAACGAGAACAGGTGGCAGGAATTCAGAAGTACGAATATGTAGGCAGATGCCCTCCAGCAGGACTGCAAGAAAATAACTGCGCTAGTGATCACAGGAGAGCTGCTATGACGCACACTTGGAGTTGTGGTCTCGACAAAGAAAATCGTTGTTAAACCAGGTGGGTACAGTTTCCTGAATTACACATCAACTGTGAGTCCTAATCGCTGAAAGTCATTCCTATATCAAAAGAGTCGAATGTCTTGTTGTTCCGCAAGCACAAGAAACTACCAAAAGTTTCATTTTTTTTTTTTTTTTGTATTTTCTAAACTAAAAAAGAAAGGGTTTCTGAATTTCTCTCATAGCGAGGGTTATTTTGTAAGATTTTTTTTTTCCACTAACTGCATGAATTTCACGCTGAATGTGGGTGTGTGTGGTTTATATAGGCCTATTTTGTAGTCACCAAAGTACCTAAGCGTTGTGACTTAAGCACGTCTCCACACAAGCAGTTTTGGAATTCTAATCAGGGCCGGACTTAGGTGTCTAGGTGCCCTAAGCCCTAGACTTTTCAGCGCCCCCGCCCCTTCCCAATTTCACATTATGGGAATACAATTACTAATGATTGTAATATATATATATAATATTTACTTTCAAGATAATTTTCGCTACGTTGAATATGTGGACAGCTCTTTGAATGTTAAAAGCCATCTCCGGGAATATTCATCTCCTGAAGATATAAAGTCAAGTTAGGGAGAAAATTAAGGCTTGTTTCTACTGTCATGAAAGAGAGGTTAGGATATTTTCTTTAAAAAAATAAGGTCTTTATCTATCTTTGGATCAGACCGGGACAGGGTATGGGAGACTAGCGGTCGGTATCTTAGTTAAGGTACCATCCTGATATTCGTGACGGGAAACTGAAGGAAACTGTGGAAAACCTCAAACAGGATCGTCAGCAGCAGGATTCGAACGCACGATACCTATCCATTGCGGACCCAAAAGGACAGTTTAGAAAAAAACACTTTAGTTTTCCTCATATACAAAAATCTAGTACAAATTACTCCTTCATGCATATAAAGTACTTCAACACAAAGTATTTGTAGCCTATTGTCAGCGGTATAGATAATTGCCACGCCCTGTAGCATTCATTAAAAATGATTATTGAATTTGAATTTTATTTATCGCCTTTAGGCATCTAACGCTCAGGCCGTGTTAGGGAAGGGGAAAGGATTTGGGAAGGTATCGACCAGGGTTTATGTTGAGGTTGCCATCCCGGCATTTTCTTGGTGTGACTGAGGAAAAACCTCAGTCAGGATGGTCGGTCGCTGGGATCGAACCCGCGACCTCCCGAATACTATGCCAATGCTCTTTACCACGGAGCTATGGCGGCTCGCTCTGAAGTCACTTATGTACCAGGGGTTTCCAGGGTCAAAAGTGATGGTGTTTGGCACTCCACCTACATAGTCTTTAATTTTCTTTTGATAAATATTTTTTCGTGTAACGTTTTAAATACCGATTTGTAATTTCTCCTTGTAAAGTGCGCCCCTAGGCCCGGCCTAGTGATAAATTCGGCCCTGATTCTAACTACCATGGTTTACTAGCTACATCAGATATGCTCTTAAGCTGGCGTTATTTGGCTAACCTACCTTATTAGTTACATTTGTCTACCAGGTCATTCTCATGTCTAACACAAATATATACTTTACATTCTTTCGAATTTTACCAAAAAAAAAAATATATATATCCTTTTATTTTCTCTCTTGCCCCTTTTCTTTTCAGTTAATTTTGTAAATGCATGTCAACATAGAGAGCGACACAAGAAAAAAGGCAGGGAAAAATCAATATTGCTTTAAGCTAAAAGCTATCAGATTGAATGAGCATTCCTCCTTCCGTTCTCCCATACCATCGTTCCTCTTTCAATTTTTGAGAAAGAAAGGGGCGGCATGGGGTAAAAAAGGTTTGCAAGACTGATAGTACATATATCTGTTGTAGAGAGCTTACAACGTTTACAACGTCAAGATAAAAGAAGACTCAACGGCTTTAGATTATATTAGTATTGAAAAATGTCATAGCCTCAATTTTGTACCATAAATATTTGTTTTTAACCCTAAGTTCTGTTTTTTTGTTTTTTTAATTTCATTTCTAAGAGTAGCAGATATACAGATGAAAGTTTACCATCACACTTATCCTGTGAACTTGCAATATGAAACAGAAACTGCATAAATACTGTCTTGATTTTCCTTTACTATTTTTTTTTTTAGGAATTATTTTCAGAAATTTAGATCATCCTTCAAGTTCTATATTTTCAAATTCCACAAAATATCTATTCTTGTACATTAAATACGTAATTTACTAGAAATGGGGAGGCTCGTTGGTTCGAAACCCACTGCTTGCCATTCTGACTGGGGATTTTGCAGCTTTTTCTCAGTTTCACCAGGCGAATGGCAGTATGGTATCTCAATTAAGGCTCTAGTTGTTACTTTCCCCTGTCATCAGAAAAGAACTTGCCGAGGATGATGAGCTCTGATGATAAGTTGCCAGTTCAGACTATTAAAACTACAAGAAAGCGTAGATAGTTACGTTTTTGGTGTGGATAATGTTAAAGATTTATGCTTTTCCTTTCATGAACTGAATATCAGATTTTTCAAATTTATTTTTTATTATCAATATTTCCAATCAGGTTACATAAAAGAACTCTTTCTGCTTGTCAGTTACTTACATAAACTCCCCCTTGGCTTGATAGCCCATAAAAAAATATATTAATATTCTAGTATCTATAAATATCTAAAAAGTCTTACAAAATAGAAATATAAACATTGACGAAACAGTAAATTAATAATGCAATTACTATAAGTGCTTGTGACCGTAAACAACGCATAAAAGTTGTAATAGAATAAATTATCAAATAGATAGGGAGCAAGAAGTAAATAGAATGGATAAATATTCAAATGTATCAAACGTAACATTTCGTTTGACGGAGGCAATTCAATTTAAAACGATCATTCTGCTATTAGGCTAAACAAATATACCATTTGTAATTAACTAGGAGTGGGGCTGATAATAGTCGTTAATAATAAAAAACATTGGATTTAAGAACACTTGAGAAACGAGTCTTGTTATTCTGTTCATTTAGTTGGGTGGGAGGTAATTACTTATGTTTTGAACATATCAGCTTCTATTTGCTTTCGGTATAACAAGAGGGTTAAGAGAAAATGATCTTATATGATGATATGTCTTGAGTTTTACTTGGTCAGAAAGAGGGGAAGCATTGTCATGAATTGAGGAAAATATTCGACTTAGTAACAAAAAATTGGTTTCCAAAACCATGACTGTGAAAACCTGAAATTACTTTACCAATTCTCTTCTTCTTGTGTTTTTCAATTACAAATCAGATCATTCTCTTTTCAGTATGATGTTAAAGCGTACAATTGGTCTGGAAGTACGAAGGGTAGTCAAAAAGTTCACGAACAGTTTGTACAACTCAGTATTACTTATATATTTGGCAATCCTCACCTAATCAACTTCGAAGTATGATCTTTGGGCGCACACACACTTGCTCCATCGTCTCTGCCATTGTTGGAAAAGAAATGACGGTACTCGTGGTCTGGAATGCTTAGAAGGAGCTATGTTGCATTTTCCAGGATCTCTCCTGTCGTGGCAAAATCTATTCCTTCGAGCTTCAGTTTCAATTTGGGGGATACTGTCAATTATCTCGGACGGAGATTTGCCACACTTGCACATGAATTTCACAACCGCGCGTTGTTCGAATTGTGACATTCTCACAATTGCACTCGGCGCCACGTGAAGTAATACTAAAGCGCCAGTAGACGCATTACGTCATCGTACTGTAGAAGGCAGCAGCACAGCCGAACAAGTTCGAACTACCACAGACGTACACAGATAGTCTACCGTTCCTACACGTTAAATTAATCACTTACGCTTTTCGTTCCTCGTCAGTAGGTGGCGTTCGCAAACGTTTTGACTGACCCTTCTATAAAAATCATTAAGAAAAAAGTACCTAGTTTCCGTAATGCAACCACGCAGTTAAATTAACACGGCCAATGCAAAGTCAGCCAGCTCGGGTACTTGTTTGTCATACTCCGTGAGTTTTATCATGGTAGTAGCATCTGTTAGTCCTGTGGATCTAAAATGAATAAGAATATAGAAAAATCCCGCAACGTGTGAAGATCTGTTTTTAACTTTCTGAACGCAAAGAACACAACGACCATACGAAATGCATCGTCAAATCTAATAAGCTTTTGGTGACGACAGCAAGGATGAACTAACAGTGCGACAATGGTGTCGAAACGTTAATGCAATGAGAGAGAAAATAAATTATGAACGAACAAAGCTCCCTTCCTCTTTGTGGACGGGTGTTTGATGTGAAGTCTCAAATGCGTCAGCGTTACGCAAGTAGGGAAATCCAGCCACGATTTTATATGTTTCTTGGAGACACATATCGTCAGTACATTTGTGAATGGGATGGAAAAAGACCAATGTAACCAAAGAATCTACAAATTTGTCACATGTTAGTTTTAATTATAAAACAGGTCTTAGTTTCTGGACGAAAATCGGATACTGTGTAGTCTTAACGGTATTTTAATGTTTCAGGTCATGATGTCACGTACTTCATTTTATCCGCACAAGAAGGAATGAAAAAAATTCCATACCTAAATTCCTTTCAAGTTTTCAGCCCGTTGATTAATCAGCGTGACTGAGAGAAAGCAACGACAACAAATCCAGTCAGCACGGGCGGTAACGGAATTGAATTCAGGGGGTAATCGTACTTTCGATGAACCAACACGCAAGGTTAAAAAATATACTCCATAATTATCAATATTCTCATATTAAAGAAGAAGATTTTTCCCCACCTCTGCAAATGAAAAGAAGGTTATTGATTCAATTGACGATTGGTGTAGTGATTAGCGTGTCCGGTTGCTATACAAACGGCCTGAGTTCGATTCCCGGCTAGCTACATTTTTTTCGTTTTTTACAACAACGCAACATTTTTTTACCTTTATTATAGAAAAATAACTACTTTTTTATTTTACTTATGAATAATTGCTCTCTTTTTCATTCCTTTTGCATGGTTTAAAAACATTCTACAAGTTGCATTAAGGTTAGGTTAGAAAAGTCAGGTTAGATTTTTTTTTGTTAATCACTTACTCAGCTGGGAATATTACTGCCCCGAGAACGTCGTTCCTCATCAACTACGCACATGTCTACACGTGGCGATCATAATAGTAATGACGGTCGTAATACAACATTTAAAAATGGCGGCGTCCTTTCGGGGATAATGAAAAGAACCGAACCCGAACTTCCTAACACACTTATTATAATAAATATTATAATATAAATATGTTTTTGACAGGAAAATGAAGAAAGAAAATAGAATTTGGCATATTGCAACTTCGACCGTCACTACTATTATGACAGGACGATCATGTCTGCAATTGCTAGCCCAAGATTCCGTAGTTACAAACAAAAGAGAGTGAAAAGAAGCTCACTACTGTCAGCAACGATTGTATCAGGAAAACAGAACATATTCGTATATGCAAGTTCCCCGCCTCTTCATGATAATAGGAACGAAACAGTATAGAAGCAAGCCTATTAATTGTGCTGAATTCCAATAAGAATGATTTTTTAAAAAAAAATCAATGTTACGTTTTCCAGTAAGGATATGTTTTATTTTATTCATTGACCTTAACATATAGTTTCAAAAGCGGCATAAAATAATTCATTGCATTTCCGATATTTTAGGCATGTATAACCTGCTTCTAAATCAAGAAACATGACACATCAATGGCATTTTCAATTCTTCATTTCTAACTTCCTAGAAGAAGAAAAAAAATCGAAAGAATAAAAGATGATGAAGAAAAGAAAAGAAATAAGACAACAATGAACGAAAAATCGAAAAGTAGTTAACGAAAACCAATGATGAAGGAACTTGAAGTTTCTCTTTTATAAAAGAAAGAAAAAAAGATAACGGAGGAGGTGGAGAACAGGAGAAGAAAGAGGGGGAAGAAGAAACTGTGGATATACCAGAAGAATCGAAGAAGGACGAGAAAAATGGAATTTGCCTCCAAAGAAAATCTACTCAACGTGACCAGGTTGGTTGATGTAGTTTGTGAAACCAACAGGGTGTGTGGGTGGTAAGGGGGAGGATGTGTCATCAATTTCTTGAGGAAAAATCAGTCACCTTTCTTCTTGGCTTCACAAAAGTGCGATATCACCAAGTCAATGGATGGTAATCGATTGCCAAAGTTGTATTCAATTCTGTTTCAAGACATGGAGAAAATAGATTTTTTTTAAAAAAAGCTTCCTTTTTTTTAATGTTATTAACTTGTTCATTATTGAATTAACCTAAGTTTCTGAGTTGCAAGGGCAATCTGTGAAGCTTAAGTTTGTTTCAATTTTGTAAAATCCTCAATTACGATAATCAGGTTCTGCAAGACTGTAGTACCTGAATTAAAATACTCCTCTGTGGTAATTTTCCCTAAAATATTGTGAGTACAATTTCCAATAAACTATCCAACCTCAGTGCTCATAATATACAAGGAAAACTCAATGAGTAACTAAAACATGATAAAGGTTGATAATGTCGAGATGTCACGGCATTACCTACCAAGAGTTGTCGAATTAAAATTTTTGCCACCAGATAACTCCAGAAGAATTTACTGCCTACATTCTGAGTGATAGTTGTAGCTTGGCAACTCTTGTGGTACCGTGATTGCACAAAATTAACAATGCCAGGAAATTACCAATATCACGATTTTATCAATGACACGAAATTATCAATGCCACGAAATTACCAACGACACGAAACTACCAATGTCACGAAATTGCCAAAGTCATGATTTTATCAATGCCACGAAATTATCAATGTCGCGAAATTACCAACGACACGAAACTACCAATGTCACGAAATTACCAACGTCATAGAATTAGCAACGTTTTTTTCCTGATTAGAAGAATTACAGTTCGAAACTTTAATGACTTCCTTACTAAGTGAGTGGTAACGCTCGCTGCCTTCTATTCAAGGGGTCCCAGCCGTCAATTCATCGTGCCCAGAGACTTTCGCATCATAAATCTGCTTGCGGGTACAAAGTGTTGTGTAATGTCTTTCTGAAGGTTAATTTCGAAAGCTTCTTCCATTCTTGGTTCTTCAATAACACTTCCTGTACCCATATTGTTCGCCGTATGTCTTGATAAACTCTGGTTCACCCGTTTTCGCATCAAACCTCATCATTATATCGCTAGAAAAGTGACGAATATGCTGTGCTTGTCGTAGATCAATTGGTTAAAGTGCCTACCACCGTGACGACTGGTTCTATCACCGCTTTCGTCATTTTGTTTGGCCAAGTAATATAGAGGAAGTGTAATCAGTGCGACATAAGTCTGGGAAATGTGGTGGATGAGCAAGGATTTCATACTACGACACACTGACAATCTACGCACTCAGTGAATTATCGTGAAACAGTACGACACCATGTCTGTTGGTCAGTACTGGATGCCTGAGGAGAAGTAGATGCTGCATTTCCAACACTGTAGCTGATATTCTCGTTACGACGAAAGGAAACGAAAACATGATAAATCACTCCAACCGTAAATCACCATACAAGCAACAACATCTTTTATGGGTGAAGCAGAGGTATTGTACAGTGCTATCCACTCATTGTGGTGCTTGTTTATGACTGTTGTACCACATCAATTTTTCATCGGACGTGACAATCCGATGCAGAACTTTTTTTACGTAAAGATGGTGTTATGCACTCCAAACAACAGTCGTATAGTGTTAAAGAAATTCGTTTGCCATAGCATGAACGCTTTTAGTAGATCAGCCTCGACAATATTCTTCAAGATGTAGTGTGATATTGCTGTCGTTCTGTAGCCAAGGAGCTCATTTTCAAACGTTGTGTAGAACATATTTCACTTAGCACTGCCGTATGGTGTCTTCAATAGCCATGCCTACTTCAAACACGATGCCACACTGTAACTCGTTCAGAATATTCTAGTTTAAACCCATACAGGAAAAAGAATCATAGTTTTCTGTTCCTACTGATTCAGCTTGACACGGCTCTCTTCAATAGCGCTACACCCATTGGCGGACTGGATAGCACAGTCTGTCCTGTACATGTAACGAGGTTGTGATGTAGCACACGTCCCTTCGATGGACCAGCGTATGTAGTCCGGCGGATGTTTTTCCATCATATCTGCAATCGGACACTTCAATTGCAGCAACCCAATAGCATTTCAGTTTCTTTTATATCAATCTGAACTACTCCTCCTGCTTCCCTTCTTTTAAAAATTATGTATATAAGATATTATTCCATTTCTCATTGCTGTGTCTAATTATTTTTCGCATTCTCCGTGATACAAAAAACTTTTTTTTTCTCCCATTGATTATGTATTTCTTAACATATAATTTCTTTCTCTGTATGGAGTATACGTTCAATTTTCTGTTTTCTTTTTCACTTTTGTTTTACGAAATCATACTTGCTAAGACAAAATCATTAAAATGTAGTCAAGTTCTTTTTTTATGCTCTCTTTCTCTCTCTCTCTGTCTGTTCTTTATCCTTTCGTCATTCATTTTCCTATCTATTCATCTATATTTCAAAAGCAAATGAGCATCTTCTCTTGGAAGTTGTCCGGAGGAATGAAGGGGGAGAAAATGTGAAGTGCAACCTTTTGAACAAAGGATTGCTACGTCAGCAACTGTTTTTTCAAGAGTATTTTCCTTCAGACTATTCTATATATTTTTTTCAGACACAAAAGGTAAGAGTATGGGGTTCAGGGTTAACTACTCTTAGAACAAGAGAAGAGAATTAAAGGTGAAAAACTTGTCTGATCCAAGGAAGAAACATCTTCAGCTTTGCAAGTGTTGCCAGTCCTTCCTCGATATAAAGAAATATTATTAATATTCTTATATAAGGCATTCACTTCACATATGGTGCTGTATTTTTTATGGCACTCAAAACTTTTGGTAACTCTTAATTTTGATTCGCCCGTGTAGTCTGTAATGCAGCGATCTCCAACAAAAGATGGCAGCACTATCTCCGTATATGTCTAATGGATTCTCATCGTTGCACGAAATTTCCTTGCTGCTTCTACAAATTCAAGCCTAGAGAGTTCAAACTTTCAGGGAAGAAAGTTCATAACCAATTCAAGAGAACGATCGATGCCGATTTTTTAGTTTCGGTTTCCTTCATTGTTGAAATCGCTTCATTGTTGTGAATATCGAAACCTATAACAATGAAGCTCTTTCAACAATGAACAGAACAAAATCGGCATCGATCATGCTTTTGAGTTCCTTATCAACTTTCTTCCCTAAAAGTTTGAACTCTCTACGCTTGAATTTGTAGGAGCAGCAAGGAAATTTCGTATAACAGTGGAAATATCTGGTGTAGTAAAAAAGTAATCCATTATTTTTGCATGACATTGAAGGCTTGACTTACCATAGTTAGAATGATCCGATTTAGGTCACATATGCGCCGTTTTGTTCGATAACGTGTTGCCATTTGGAAGTAATATCATGATGCCTCTCTCATAGAAGCCCTTGTCCCTATTGGCAAAAAAATTGAGACAGTCGATGTTCACAAGCCTCTCTTGACGCGAATTTTGCACCAGCAAACGTGTTCGCCATGGACAGGAACAGATGGTAATCACTCTTTGCCAGGTCCGGACTATAAGGTGGATGCATAAGAACCTCCCAACCAAGCTCCCGGAGCTTCTGGCGAGTCACTATCGATGTGTGTGGCCTGGCGTTGTCCTGGTGGAACACAATGCCTCTCCTATTGGCCAAAGCTGGCCGCTTCTGGGCGATTGCTGCCTTCAGACGGTCCAATTGTTGACAGTATAGTTCCGAGTTAAGGGTTTGGCCGTAAGGGAGCAGCTCATAGTAGATAATTCCCTGCCAATCCCACCAAACACACAGCAAAACCTTCCTGGCCGTCAATCCTGGCTTGGGCACCGTTTGCGCCAGTGCACCGCGCTTTGAGCACGACCGTTTTCGCGTGACGTTGTCGTAAGTGATCCACTTTTCATCACCAGTCACCAACTGCTTCAGAAATTGGTCGTTTTTGTAGCGATTCAGCAGCGATTCGCAGATGGAAATTCGGTCCATGAGGTTTTTTTGCGTTAACTCGTGTGGCACACATACAGCAAACTTCTTTGTGTATCCAGCCTTATGCAAATGGTTCCACACGGTTTTTTGTGCAATGTTTAGCTCTTGGGCAATCGAAACAGTGCTTACATGACGGTCGGACGCGACAATGTCCATGATTTTATCGACATTTTCGACACTTGGCCTTCCAGTGCGTGGTACATCTTTGACGTCAAAATTACCGGCACGGAATCGACGAAACCAAAATTGCACGTGATTGGCTGTTACAGTATCAGGACCATAAACACTATTCACATTTGCAGCCGCCTGGCTTGCGATTTTGCCTTTATTGAAGAAAAACTGTAAAATATAGCGTATTTTCTCTTTGCTAGTGTCCATTTTGACGCGCGCTCACACAACACTGAGTCAACTCATCACAACTATCTGAACAGTGTTTGTAGTACGCAATCTCATCGTTTGAACGCCATCTCGTTGAACCCGATCGGACTTATACAACGCGAGATACAGATCACTGAAGCCATCTATTGGCAAAATAATGGATTACTTTTTACTACACCAGATACATTGCATATATATGGAGGTAGTGCTGCCATCGATGTACCGTTCACATCCCAATTCCGGATATTCTAGTTGAGTTTTTCCAGTTTTCTTGACTTTCATTATGGGAATAAAGGGGTTGTAATTAGAATATGGTACTGGATATTACCGTTCTCTTCCATCCCTTTCTTCGGGGAAGTTCTTGTGACCCAGTCCAAAACTTGATCCGAATATCCCCGTGACCCGTTTCAGCTCTGATGTGAAAATGGGTCCAAATGATTACTAAATTGGCCCAAGGAAGCCTTCCAGTTTCTTCTTCAGCTCCACTAAGCGGATGGTGGTGTGGTACATAAACAAAAGCCTTAGTCACTGTTTTCCTTTTCCTTCTCCTCGGAAGAGTGCTCACCGAAGAATGTCATCTGTCAGTCAAGTGACAGGCTCAGATTACAGTTGGTTGTCTGGGTCGTATATGTAAATTAAATAAATAAAATTAAAATATATATTTTAATAAGATGTACAGAAATGTGTGTGGAACTCGTTACCGAATTCAGATTATCGATAAATAATAAGTTAGCAACACTGTGTTCTCTCCTCCCTATACGCTTCGTCATTTATTTCGCTTTACGGAACTTGTCCCCTCATATTCCTTGGATATCCCTCGTCATTCTCCGTGAATCATGCCTGACACACGTCGACAAGAGCTGCACACGTGATCTTCCCAAGATTCCCTTGGGAAGGAGCGGGAAGGGAGCTTGGGTTCTCTTCTCTACTTCCTTATTTCGTGTGTCGGTCTTCAGTTTTCCTTGTCTCAACTACCCCCTCTGCGGTTCAATTTCACAGTAAGAGTACGTGTACAGGGGTTCTTTCTTCGTCGGTGTGGTGGGTGGAAGTTAGGAGAGAATATAAGGAAGCAGACGGTACAGGGGTTCGTATTTCATTTCACAATGCTACGAGTGGCCAGTAGCAGAAATTGCCTATTGGTGAAATTCATGACCCAATAGAACTTATTGGAAATCAACTTAAAAAAAAACACACAACGATAAGGCATGACCAGAAGATCAAAGGGCAAGAACGTGACGACTGTACAAGTGATGCAGTAAAGAAGCTTAAGTATTCCAAACATGAAAGAGAAAGAGTATTTTAACGTAGAAAGTTACAGAAATATAGTATTGAGGAGCCCAGAATTCAAGAAATGCATTGACGAATTATAAAAATAAAGTTGTAGGTAATCTTTTATATATAACCTTAAATATATCTAACACAAAACTGTCATATTTCGCGTAAAACAACTTCACTGTGACTATATACAAAATACAACAGTTCTGTGTTATGTATTCCGGGTTATATATAAAAGATTACCTAGAACTGTTTTTTATTCGTCAATGTCAACTCTATTCCTTGGCTTCTGAAGTCCGCATACACGGTGTAGTAAAAAAGTTATACGTGTAGATAACACTAGTTAACGCAAAAGCAAATGATCTCGGAGTAATTACAAAACCGTGCGGTATTCACTATTATCATCAGCGCCATCATGTTTGCACCAATTCATCTTTCTCTGTTTATCTCAACATTGCTCTATTTTAGAGTAACGTAGACTCGCGTTTGCTTAATTTTTCAGTTCAGAGGACTGGATGAACTGCAACATGCAGACAAGACGATTTTATTGCCTCCTATACGAGAATTCTTTGTTAAGGGCATTCGTTTTACATACTGTTATAGACACATTAGAAGTTAAAGAGGGATAGAGCTAGGGACAATGGAAACTAGAGACACAAAGACGTGTGGTCAATAGCTGAGACGAAACGCCCTGTGTGAAAATATTTAATAATCCCTCCTTCGATGGTGAAAAAATGCTTATCCATCAACCCTTGGGCTGTAATTTATTTCCTATTCTTGAGATATGAATATTCAGTGTGGTAAAGAAAAAAAATCACCTGGCGTAGCGATGTCAAAACCTTTACGATATGAATGATACCTTTGTTGTTTAAAACAAAATTCAAATTCGAGATTGGTCAATCTAACCTCCTTTCCCCTACACTTTGCAGTAAACACGTCTCCCATGCCAGTTCCAAATTGATTTCCAGTAATTAAGATATTGTACGCCTACCTTTTCGTTGCACACACAATTCCACGTAGATTGTGAAAACCACTTTGACTCAGCAGATTTTCCTTACCTGTAACATGAAAATGACAGAAGGGATAAGTCACAACACAAAGTGACACAATATTAACTTTATTACATACATAAACTAAACTAATACTGCACTGTAAAAGGAAATAACACTTCTTTTATATTTTAAGAGATTCTACTTCAAATATCACTTCCGGTATACATTTTTACTTCCGGTGACTATTTGAACACTTTTATTGTACAAGTTTCTAACGTTTTTTTTTTTTTTTTACAAAGTTTTGAAAATACTAGTAACATGTATTTGGTAGCGTAAGAAAGAAGGCAATATGTTGACGGGAGCAGAGACTGAACCTGGGTAGTCTCCGTAATAGCCGCATCTTTAACCAACTGAGTAACGAATACACACGAGAAATCCTTTACTTTTCTTGTTGTATATTGAAGACGTTCAATGCGAAAAATGAATAAAAAGGAGGTTATAAGGGTATATTATAAACAGAATGTGTAGAAGAAGTGGCTGAAAAGTATTTCTGAAAAACGACGTGCACAAGGAACGTTCAAAACTCTCATCCAGAAATGAATGATAACAATTCTTGTACACCTTACTTACATTCCCTGAACATGAGCAAAAAAAAATTGAAAAAAAATCATTTTTTACAGTGTGCAAGCAAAGACCATATTTTTCGAAACAGCACAATGACGATATATTCTATATAATTTCTTATTGTTGTTCATTTCTAATTTAAATTCCAGGGAAATATAAGTAGTCAGGTGAATCAATTGGACCCACGAAAATGAGATATTGTTGTCGTTGTTGTTTTAATGAAAGTTAAAGTTTCCAGTAATAGTTACCAACTCAATTTTTTCGTCTTCAATGAAAACTACAAAAATTCACACTTTCTTTTGTTAATAGAATCGAAATACCTTGTCATTTGACCCATTTTGTTGTAATTTACTAAACGTTGGACATTTCGCCACTAAACCGCAGAAAACGTTACAGCAACATCCAGAAGCTTTATCACAGGTGCAACACCCCACTTAAAACTAAGTGACGTGTTTGAGGACTTTTTTTTATATAGAAATCAATCGGTTATGACATAAATGGGATGGAAAGTTTTTATTACTCCACCCTGTATTTGAAATGGTTCAATAGAATTAATTAACATATCAACTTCATTTATAATTTTAATGTAAGATACGTAGTATAACTTTTTAGTTTGTCCGCAAGTAAGAAGCTATTTTGCCTTATCATAACTCAAGGTACTATTTCAGAATTTCCCTGGTGTAGTTGATGGTAAACCAGACGAAAGTGAATCAAAATGGCCCACGTGAACAGATCCCTGTAAATGCGTTGCCTTCCGACTGCTGATGATAGGCTTACCAGCTAGATCACCAGATCTGAATCCCTAAAATTGTGTTTCAGTAATAAATGCATGTAGTCACACGGATGAACCGACAGATTAAACGTCTCTATTAGGCGATTTTCAATGTTCAAAGCACCTTAAAAGATAGAAACGATACTCAGTGACATGGAAGCGAATGAAAGAAACGAAATTATTTATGTTGAAACAGGCTCTTAACTCGTCTTGAATTATTGTTATCTCGAGATAATAAAACATTAAATGAATACATGGGAGAACAGGCCATACAGTATAAAACATTTCCCAGGGAGAAGAAGAAAAAAATAAAACAAAATAAAAAGGTAGATATATTACAGTCTCTCCACTACACCTGAAAAGACACGCATTAAGAAGAAAACGTTCTATCTCCGCAGAGGTAGTGACAGAGAACCATCTGTTACGGAAGACAGGGTTCGTGTACCAGCCAGTTAAGTTTTGAGTAGTTCCATACGTCATCTGGACATTGCACGAGAAAATATGAGGAAGACGACGAGACAGACTATATAAGATGGGAGGAGGAGGAAGCGGAAGATCCCCCGAAAACAGACGGAGTTCTATGTTCGTTCTGTCTGAGGAGACCAAGGATGAGTAAAAAAAAAACTTTTCTACCCTTCTTCCAATTTGACCGCTTGAAGGATAATCCTTTTACCAGAAGTTCAAAAGAGAAGAAAAAAGAAGTGAGTGAGTGAAGAAAGACAGGGAAAAGATGTGCTGCAGTGTTGCAAACTAATAACTTTCTCTCATAAACACTATGAATGAAAATTATTTACCATTTGGATATTCGCGAAAAGTGAGGGAACTGGAAAAGCTATTAGAATTTTCAGTATTATTGTTTTCGTGATTTTCATTTCTTGCACAGAACAGAAATCGCATTGATATCCACCATCAGTTTTGTTCATCTTTCCTCTCTGCACAAAAGTATTTCGTGAGTTACATATGGGGTCCGAACGGGCTGAGTCAGTTTTCAATAAACTCCGTTTGCTGGTGCGAAAGTCACCAAGAGTGAAAAGTGATTGGCTCCGCGAAATCAAAAGTGTGCCAATCGTAGAGTATCTTCTTCGCCTCTAAGAGCTGTCTGTAGTTCTTCATGTTCATAGTCGAAAGAAATCACGTGACTAACAGCACTATCGTCTGCTTCAAAATTCGAAGACAGCGCTTAGTTGCACATGTGTATAAATGGGTTGCCTGTGAGTATACTGTATTTCTGGTAAAAAAAAATCAATAAGATGTCGTTCACAAGTAATGTCATAGAATAAAGATTCATTGATACAACCAGTAAGAAATCGATAATAATATAGGCTCCACATTGTACTCTATGAAATAATTATGTTTCTCACTAGAAAATAGTGACCAGTAAACAAACCACTTCAAATCGTTGATTCTTACAATAATGAAAGTATTTAAAAATAAACAATTCAAGCTTATTCAGCTTCGGCTAGGTGGCAGAAGAATCAAAATTTATTTTCTTTGCTTGTATGTGTATTTTCGCCAATATTTTCGAAGGAAATTTAATTCCTACTCAATCATTATTGTGAGCTTCAGCAGAAACATCTCGCTTTATATTCTACTGAAATGAAATATTCATTTCCTGTAAATTTGTATCCATTTCCTGTAAATAGATTTTAGAGTTCACAAAACTTAAGCGTTTTAAGACTAATAACAAGCAAACACTTCGTTTCATACTCCTCTGGTTTGTTAAGTGATTGCCGGAATGGCATGCTATATGCAACCTGGCTGATATTGCAGTCGGTCTGGTTGCATGCACACAAAGGGGCAGTTATTTAAGATAAGATAAAATTAATTTTATGGGCGGAAACAAGAGCAGTTATATCTAATAGTTTTAAATCAATTTCTAATCAGTTTAAAACAACAACTACATTAAAACTTTAAATTTCAAGATTTTACTGCATCGTAAGGCTATAATCCGTCACATCTTAAACTTTGCCATGTCCATTGAAGAAGGAGGAAACTAGCGGTCAGTGCTTTCATTGAGGGTTCATTTCCTGCCATTCTGGCATTCGCCTGGTGAGAACGTGGAAATTTTTGGAAAACCTCAGTGAAACGATGGCAGGACTCGAATCTTTGCCATCTTTCCAGTACTTGTTCAGTCTGTGATCGTAATATCCCATGTTGCAAATTGCAATTTATAAGTGTCATTTACCTACAACTCATGACCAACTAAGAAAAAACAAGCCATTGTACCAACATACACAAAAAATAGCATGTAATGTGGTTCTTTTCTTCCCAAATTGGGCCCTTAATGTAAAAATAATAATAATAATAAGATCCGTATTTATTACATAAAGAAAAAAAAATTACGAAAATATCTGAAGTAGAAATGACTTTATCATTTGTTTGTTATGGAAGACGAAAACGAAAAGAGATTGTTTAATACATAAAAGAAAATATTTTTAAAAAATAATAGAACTCTCATAACAGGTAATTACTAAATGAACGTCTCATTAATTAATGGTTAAGAACCTTGAAGGAAATAGTTTCATACACATTTTTTTTTCTATTTGGTTCTCTCTGATATTCTTTTTTTCTTTTCAGAACAATTAGCATTTTGAATTAGCTTGAATTCCACTGGAAATTAAAGGGAAAAATTGAAGAGGTTGGAGGGCACAAAATGTGGATGGGTGGGGTGTATCACGTGTGTGCTTGTCTGAATAGAAGAGCGTTTCACAAATTTTAATAAAACATATATTAAAATGTTAAATATTATTTACTTACTTTGTGTTCTAAGTATCACAGAAGCACTACTTTCTTGTACTAAAACTTTATAAAATCCATGCTAACCTATGAATGGGTTATGAGTCAAAGGGAAATTTCGTTTTCTAAAATTTAACATTCCTGCCTTATTCACCGCTCTGTCAAACCACAGAACAGATGGACGAAACACAAGGTGACTCTGAAAGACGCCCCATTCTCAAAATCATCGTCACTTGTTTCTCCAAACAGATCTCTCTCTCTCTTTCTCTAAGTATCGCATTTCACAAAAACAGCAATTGAGCACAATAAAAATCTGGAAGGATATTTTATCACTTTTCATTCCATATATGACAACGATAAAGTTTTGGAAATTCTGTATCGCGCTTGTAATCAAAAATTGTGTTTAATCTCATACTGCACGCAATCTTTCATAAATATTTTTAAGGTTTCGCCGGTACAATACAGCCTCGGACATTCAGAACAAAACACGGTTCCGAACGACCGTAGCTCAGTTGGTAGAGCGTTGACTTAGCAATCGGAAGGTCCTGGGAACGATTCCAACGACTGCTCATTCTGACTGAGGTTTCTCAGGATTTTCTTTCCTGTCACACAAGGCAAATGCCAGAATGGTACCTACAAACTAGGACCTGGCCGACTACACTTTATTCTGGTCTGAGCCTGAGATGCCTAAAGGCTATAACTGAAATTCAAATTCAGAACATGGAGATCAACAATAAAACTAAAATTAATTTGATGAAAATACCGAAACAAAAAGGAAGAAAGGAGAGAACAGAAAACAATAAGATATAAGACAAAATGTTAGTTTTGAAGCAACACTATAATCAGGCACATAAGTTTACAAAGGACAGACATATCAGAAACAAACACAGTCTGGTACTGTCCATTTTTTTGCCTGTTAAATAATATAGTTATACCTTATTTACCTGAGCGTGTGACCAAGAGTGCTGAACGAAACGTAACTACTATTATATCTTACTTTGTTCATATTTCCTCTTTTTCGTCTTATAATACTTTAAAGTGGATTCTATTTTATCTAACACGAAACGAAAAAAACTCCAGAGATTCAGGAAAGTTCTAGTCAAGCAGAATACACACACACACACACATTCACATAAACACAATGATAGATGTGATTGGTGCCTTCCGTCCTTTCCTAATCCTTTGTCTGCACGCAACTTCTACAACCAACTGTCAGTTTCAACCACAAGGCCATACATTACACTACTTCTCCCCCTTTTCGGACTTTCTTGTTTGTTTTTCTCTGCACTTATTCCTTGTCCCGTATTTCTGTCCCTCTTCCTCACTCCTCCACTGACGTACTTTCTAGGGAGGACCCACGAGGAGAAAAGTCACAGAAGTCTTCCGTTCTTGCATTAATAAGGATGAAGGCTTTGCAAGTTCTAAGTCCTGAGGGATGTGTCAGGATTTCCAGTGTGCTTATTTTGTTTCCCTCTATTTCCCCTTTCATATATTTCCTTCTATCCATCCATCTGTCTATCAATCTATCTATCCATTCGTATTATACTATACAAATATATGTGTGTTTTTGGTGAAGGAAAGAGTATGAAACTGGAATCACAACAAATCAGCATACTTCGTTGCCAAACGAATAATTGATGCTATAATAATAATAATTGCTAGGGAATTTGAAGTGCGTTTAACCTTAATTTACCTGTTATATCAGTGTTTTCCAGCCTTTTTATACTCACGGACCGGTAAACTATAGGAAAAAATCTTTCACTGACCATTAAGATTCCATTAAGTTGGAGGTTTATTTGACGTTCAAAGGGGGCCAGCACATTTTCAGATTCTAATTGTTTTGGTAAAGAAATGTAACATTTACTCTCAATTTTGGACATTCGAATCTCTATAAAATGAGTGTTAAATAAATTATTGAATATATTAATTGTACGAGGACTGGTAAACCACTGTGTTATATTATTTTTCGTGTACAAAATTCAGAAACCTAGAACAACTCTTTTTGAACAATTACCTCCAATCCTGAGTTAGCTTCTTCAACTTTTCTATATATGGGAAGTTTTGTTATCTATTTCCTTCATTTAATATTCACTGCGACAAGTGTACAATTATAACGATAAACAAAGTAGAGAATCAAAATTTTTGCATAGGCAGAACGGTTAAATTACTAAGAACTTTTATTCTTTGAAAGCTTTATCTGTCTAGCTTTGAATTTGTCGGAGTATCATCCAAATTTTGTAGAAGATAAATAAATAGATTAGGATCCATCTAGCGTTCAAAATCGTCGATTTCTAGTTGACACACTAAATGCTCCGTTGCTATTTTCAAGCTTGTTTTTCCTGAACCATAAAATCAATATAATCAATTGTTAATAAACAATGTCCTTAGTACAGTACATTCTTTCACTCAACTTTATATCGAGTTTTATTTTTCTCGCAACAACCAACTACTTCTCATTGCGCATGCGCAGTTTAGTTTGAAGTTGATTTTCACTATTGTTCTCCAAGTGCACATTTTGAGTAATTGAATCCGCAGTTTGAAGAAGGAAATAAATAAAAAACTCTGATTTGTGGGAAATTAACAACAGCTGAATAACATTTGTATTATTTATTGAAAGAAAAAAATATTTTTACTGAATCAGAACGGTCTTCTGATCCTTGCGTACTATCCAGACAGTTTACAGGTTATAACGGAATCATAATGCCATCTAAGGGGCCTTCAATTGGAAAAAAAAGTTTTATAAACTAGACGTTTCAACTATATATCTGTGCAAAACAGGAAATAAGAGCTCTCATATTCAGTGATAATTTCTGGCAAGCAACCTCTAACCTTTGAGTCGGTATGAACGATTTGAGAGAAATGTAGATATCGATATATATCGAATCAGACGACAGGAGTAATCGACTGTAAGCAGTGTGGAAAGGTCGTTAGTGAAAAATTAAATATTAAATACGTAGGCAGATTGCGCTGGTGTTATTTTTCAGTCAGGAAAGTGCCCGTAGGTTTTCGAACGGAGAAATACTTGTTGTATTTAATTAGAAAGTATTCATACATGAGATTTTTATACCCTAGAAAGCAGAAAACGGCGTAAAAAATCCTCAAACGTATTCTATATTGTGAGTAGTAATCTGGACACTTGAAACCACTTTCTGGAATAGAATACTTTTAGTGCTGATTGGTTTGAATTTTATTATAATGACATTCACCAATAGAGGCAAATATCCCTGAGTTCAACTTACACGAACGACGCCATCCTTGTTCCAGCCTAAAAGGTTTGGTTAGTCTCACTTTGTTTCGTCCTCTCTCTCTCTCTCTCTCTCTCTCTGGGGTTTTCAAGAATGGTGTTATATACTCAACTAGCTTGGTCGTGGGTCACGTAGAAAAATATTTAGCAAGCGTCATTAAAATTCAATTACCAATGCCTAACGCAAATAATTATGATATGAAATCATGTATAGTCCTTTGTGTCACACGGGGTCGTTAACTTGCCAATTTACTCTTCACTAAATGCACACCAAATTGCTTTTGAATAGTTCTGCTCTTAGGAAACGAAGATATATTCCCAGAAGGTGACCCTTTGCATAATTTCCATCGAAGTTCCGTAATTCTGATTTAAAACTTAACAGTAAAATATAACCAGTAAAAGCATAAATTTCGACACTAATACATAAATGCATTACAATCATGACGTCACAATATTCTTGCTAGCGAAAGCTATAGTGAATAACTCTGTAACAATAATGTCTTGAAAGTTTAATATGTTGCGATAATTTGACGCAATAAAGGTTTTCGTTGCGTATTAAGAAGAAAAAATACTTAACCTGACTTTTTCTAACATATGTCTGTGAATTTTATGAAATGATTAAAGTGCGTATTGTTTCCATCACCTGAGAGGAAGAAAAAATCTAATCACAAAAGCAGAGGGTTTTTTCGAAAGCACAAAGTAAAAAGGTACTTCTCTTTAAGAAAAACTTTAAGTGGAGGAATACAGAACCCGGGACCACTGAATCACAAGTCCAATGCCTTACCCAGTTTTTTAATATTTGTTTATTAAATCTGAATTAGATTACAGAAATCAGAATAAACGGAAAAGAAAAGATTATAAAAAAATTCAACGAAAATAAAGGTATAAAACAAATTAAACAATAACAATTCAAAATAACCAATTTAAAATATAAATAAAATAGAAACTTCTTTAAAAATAAATAAAACTTTTACATGAACTAGTAACGAACCCAGGACCATTGCATTACAACTCCAATGCATTATCCATTACTCCACACAACCAACTATAAGCCAGTGCTTTCCGCGAACTCTTTATAGCAATTCCGCAAACGCTTAACAGACGCCACTAATTACGTAGTGTTCACACGTCATAATTGTCCTCTCCGCAGACAATCCTCCGCCCTTTTGTTGCACTCTGCCAGCAGTTCTGTTTGTTTAGAAAAAGGAAACAATGCTATTTACCCTTAACAAACTTCGGAGAGAAATAACAGTTAAGCCAATAGCTGCTGTTTTTTATTGGTTTTAGCAGTGATAGCAATTTATCCGAAGTAGCAGTGCAAAAATAGCTGCTACGCTATTTTTGCCCATTTCTATTTCGCACTTGTTTTTCAAGGTTTTATTAATAGTTCTTTGGTTTCTTTGTGTATTGTACAGATGCGCCATCCCTTCCAGATATGAAATCCGGCATAAAGTATTTTTGGCGCTTATTGTCTTCTTCAAACTGCCAATTCAATTAAGCTTTTTTCATTACTTCTTTATAGACTCGACATTACCGATTATATATAAACATTTAATCCGTCTTATCGTCAACCTTCTGTTCCTTGCTCCACCGAAAAATGCAAAAAAAAAATCTTTGTCGTTAATGTTTCCATCAAAATTCTTATTATCATCTCTATTAGGCCTACTTCTCGTTCTAGAGACTGAAAAAAAAATTCAATCTACAAGAATTAGTATGTCGCACCTAGAAAAATCAAGGTTTTGAAAACCTATACACAGCCTAAACGGCTAGAGCTAGAAAAAACGAAATTTGGTATGACGGTATATCATCACTAGAAAGTTACGAAAATATTACAAAATCTCTCCAAAGGCGCCATCTTGGATTCAAAATGGCCGCCCAAAAGCATTTATCACACCGTTCCAGCTAGAGAAACGAAATTTGGTATGAAGGTGTATTATCAAGAGTAATTTAGAAAAACATTACAGCATTTTGAAAAAGTCGCCATCTTGGATTCAAAATGGCTGCCCAAAAAGCATTTTCCTCATCGTTTGAGCTAGAAAACTTAAATTTGGTATGAATGTGTACTATCACGAGTAGATCACAACAATATAAGAAAATGTTTCAAATATAGCCATATTTAATCCAAAATGGTCGCCCCATAACCGATTTTACAAACCACTAAAGCTAAAGAACCGAAATTTGGTATGTAGGTGAACCATCATGAGTATGTTACAATAAGCGGTGCCCTCAACCCCCCAGGGTTATGGGGACAGATCTGCACCACGGTGGCGCAGTCCTCATTCTTTCTTCCGATGTGTCGTCTAGCTTCTAGTATTATGGAACTTTGAGCACTACTTTCAGCCTACTGCGAGTTAGCCCATTCACTTTCAATCGAAAAGAATGTCTTTTTCCCGGTGACGGGCTAATTATCTTGTTTCAAACTACCCATATTCAATAGCTCATTCTTTTAATAATAATACCAGAGATGAAAGTATCTAGTAAGTTCTTGGACTTCGCAACGGCACTGGGTAAGCACGCGGGTTCGAGCCCCACTGCTGGAGTGTATACTAGATTCGAAGCCAAAGAAATAGAAAAAAAATTTTGGTGGGAGCGACGATAAAACCCAGGTCTCTATTCCTACTCAGCTACTTACAACACACAACTGAATTCATTATGTTTCTCATTATATTGTAAATGAGAGAAGTGAACAATCCGGAGTTTTCCAGGAAAATATTATAAGCAACAAGAAAGGTTTAAAAAGTATCTTCAAAGGATAAGTGCACAACATACGTTCACAATTCATCTTCAGAACGATATGATACACTCTCTAAACTTTTTGACAGACATTCTACTAGATCTTCCCAGTGGAGGGGGAAGGAATGTTAGCCCTCCAAATTCTCGAGCATACACCTCTAACTATATATATATATATTGACCCAGCATCGTGAGGAAAAAACAGTGGCGATCACAGTGAAATCTTCTGCTCTCCTCCCCCAACCCGTCTGGTCAGCGTGGGAGCAGTAGACCAACTCCTCCCTTCGGGGAGAGGCCTCATCCACTAGTGGATTGAATATGGCTGTGATTTATTGATATATATATATAACTGTAATTGTTAAAAAATTGATTGAAATACTATGAAACTCTAGCCTACTTACAAGTACATCTCCCAGATTTAGCTCTACACCCACAAGCTGAAAAATCTGGCAGAATCCCTGATTCTTGAGCACAAAGTAAGAAAATAACAGAAAAGATGTGTAGAAGAAGCATAAAATAAATATATGTTGTTTT
Organism: Lepisma saccharinum; assembly: GCA_022664845.1. Lineage (NCBI taxonomy): Eukaryota > Metazoa > Arthropoda > Insecta > Zygentoma > Lepismatidae > Lepisma > Lepisma saccharinum. Next base: position 44,943 of record JAGDQP010005118.1, on the reverse strand, counting down.
TACAAGTAGCTGTATAAATGAGTACATTTATATACTTTGGTAGCTTGGTCACTTGGGAGGAAATCAGAAGCAGCATTGGAATTTGAAAAAGAAAAATTTTACAAGGTGAGGGAATTTATTAGAACAAAAGATTGTGAGGGAGATGAGGAAATGATTTTCTGAGTGTTTTGTGGGGGAAGTGTGGTCTTAAACGGTTTAGATACGTGGACGATAAGAATCAAAAAGGAAAAAAAAATCCTAGAACAATATAAAAATGAGATCAAGAAGAAGAATGAAGGAAGGAAATAGATAGATAAGGTGAGCAGTAAAGAAATATTGAAAAGTATAGAAGAGAAATGAAGCTTTATGAAAGGCATAGCAAGAAGAAAGCTAAGTGCAATTGGTCACATCTTATGAAAAGGACAGGGGACAAGTTTGTAACGAAACAGGGGAAGAAAGTTAGGAAGATTGAAGGAATGTGAAGAATTATGTTAATGGCAGATGAAGAAGACAATATAGAAATGACGGAACTGGAGACAGAGGCTGCCAAAGAAAAAGTGTACAAATAAAAGTTCTTACCCATTCGTGTACTGCTCGTTTTTGATCTTTGATTTACAGATGTGTATTTATAAACATCGAAACATGTGTGTGTAGAGTTATAACCACATATAAAGTCTATCAAAATTTCTCATTTTTCCTCTTCTACTCTTTCCCTATGTATATTGGGAAAGCACATAAGTATGTAGATGAATCTTCCCTCGACCACCTCTTACTTATGGTACTTCAATAACCATTATTTTTCAAACCCACTGAACTGAAATATTACCCACATTGTCACACACACAATTCTCCAGTGTGTATGGACATAAAGTAGGGTAAAAGGGATAGAATTACACAGGAAAGAGAGAGAGAGAGAGAGAGAGAGAGAGAGAGAGAGAGAGAGA
>JAGDQP010005118.1:0-34813 GCA_022664845.1 Lepisma saccharinum | reverse complement strand
CTATGCAAATTTGTAATGGCTGAGGGCAAGACGGACTATGCAAATTTATATTGGCTGAGGTAATAAGAGCCGGAAGAAGTTCGAGGCTTGCAATTCTTCTCTAATAATTCGAAACTAGATGTTTCATATTTTTTTTATCTATCAAGGGTTTTTGCTTCTATTAAGTAATACTATCCTATCTCTAAATTATTAAATAGACTTGATGTTAATGGCAAAATACTTCAACCGTTAGAAAATCATCTTGACAGTTGGCAACAAGTGTCATGATCTTTGGACCTTGGAAGTTCATTCCTATTCTATCTGGAGTTCCTCAAGGGAGTGTTCTAGAAGCACTATTATTTTTATCATAGATTGATAATCTACCTATTCCTTTTACAGAATATTCAAATAATATTCTCCTATTTTCCAATGACTGTAAACTTTATAGAGAAAATTGCAGTTCGCTTGATGTTTTAAGTTTTCAAGATGATATATCTAAATACGTCACCTGGTACAATACTTGAAATTTAAAGTTAAATCCTTACAAATGCACAGCTCTTTCTGTTTCACTGAAAATACAATTTATCACTCACATGCAATTAAAGATACACATGTGAAAGCTCTTTGTTCTTTCAAAGACATTGGCGTTGTCATTGACAGTAAGCTCACTTTTTCTGAACATATTAGTCAAATCTCTTGGGGCGTGATGGAAAAACTAGGCTTGCTCTATCTTTTTAGAGAGGTTCGAAATTTGTTTGCACTTAGTTTGTTTTGTAAGACGTATAAGTAGAGATTATTCAAAATATTGAACTCAGTGAGTTTATCCCCGAATCCAATCCATCAGGTGTGTTCAGGTGCCTGTTTGATTGTGTGTTCAGGTGCCTGGTTGATTTTGTGTTCAGGTGCCTGGTTGATTTTGTGTTCAGGTGCCTGGTGAACAAGAACAAACAGGCTATCACTCATTGTTCCTTGTTGGCTACCGACAAAGTGTGGGGTACCCACTTGCTTAACCTGTATGACTTCCCTATCCCATGGAGGTGCAGTCTGACTATTTCAGCGGAAACATGGAACCTTTCTGCAAGTTCATCACACGTTAGACCACTGTCGTCCTCGATGGCTGCTTTCAGGGCCTCGTCATCCAACACATGTGGTCGTCCACTGCGAGGTTCATCAGCAAGGCTCACATCTCCCGAATGGATTTTCAGGAACCAATACCTGGAGGTGCATTCGTTCACGGCATTCTCACCAAATGCCTGGCATGTGCGGGGACTCGATGCGGCACTTTAAACTCATACAACAAACACACGCGAACAATCTGCTTCGATACCTCCATTTCTCGTTTACACTGCTGTATGTGAGCACCGTGCCTGTATTACTGAAGGTCGATGGTCAGAATAACTTGGTAGGCACGTGCGTCATTTCTTTTCCTCTCTGTGAGCGCATGACTAATGGGACGTCAAAAACGGTAAAAACTATTTTCGTTATCTTGTAATAGAGTTAAACAATATCTATAACAACAACAACAATGTTACAGTAACATATTTGCTGCGAACAATCGCCTTCCCCTCCATTCTCACAATCAACTAATTATCGTATGCTTCCTGTGGGGTAGAAAGCTTATCAGTAAACATTGTGACAATGCAACTACATTGTTGGAAGTTTATTTATAAATGTCGATGGTGGTTGGTATTTAAATCTCTCTCCTGAACCAACTAGTTTAATTCGTTGGAACTGCGTTTGTACTTGCTTTCGGAGCAAATTCGTCTCTCTCAATAATCGAAGAAGCCATTATTTGATGAAAATTGCCGCTTATGGACGTGATATTTCATTCGTGTAAACTTACCGTACTTTTTTTAATTAGTATGATTATGCTCTAAACGGATATGGATCGTTTTGTCGTACAACTGAAAAGAAACGAAGGTGGTCCCGATCGAAAGCAGACAGTTGAAGGTTCAAACGCATGTAATAGTCCCAGTTATACTGGTATCGGTGAACTTGTAAATAACAAACCATCCTGCTTCGATGCTCCTGACACTGAACAAACACCAGGTAAGTCTATTGACATATCAGTAGATCCTTGTGACCCTGTGAATGCAATACCACATAACAGAACAGAATGTGATGTAAGTTGGTGATTAGGAGTGTACCAACCAAACCTGGTAGTTTTTCTCAGAAGTAGAATAGGTGGGAAATAAAGGGCTTTTCAATCTAGCTGGTTTCACAGTTACAAATGGTTGGAATATTGTATAGGTGTTGACTCTGCATTTCATTCTTACTGCAGATATTTTGCTTCAAACATTGCCCCATTGAGAGGGCACCTAGATCTAGTATTCATTATTCTGCATGTATTGGCTCTTCGCAAGTTATTTTCTGTAGATGCACAATTTTTTAATATATTAGCACTAGTAGTGTCAAAGTTTGGTGTTGATTGGCAAAATGTTCTTTCAATTTGCTTCGATGGAGCCTCAACAATGTCTGGGACACTATCTGGGGTGAAAATGAAAAGCAAAGAAAAGAACAGTTGAATAATGTACGTCCGCTGCTATGCTCATTGTTTGAATCTTGTACTTGTGGACACTTGTACCGGAAAATAGACTAGTTTCAGATTTTTTCGGTACAATTCAATTCCTTTACTCTTTCATTGAAGGTAGTTCGTCAAGGCATGCGGTTTCTGAAAGTGTATGGCAGAAAAATGGTCTAAGTTTAAGAGCACTGAAGTCTGTGTCAGCAACGAGATGGTCGTGCCGTGCTGAAGTTGTTTCTGCAGAGAAAAGGAACTACCCTGTTTCGTTTTGGAACAAATCGCTCAAAACAGTTATCAAAGTGATGTGAGAGCTGAAGGAAATGTGCTAAAACAACAAGTCAGATCGTTTGAGTTCGTTTTGCCTCACAATGCTGCATCCAGTCTTACAAATGAACGTGAAGGTTAGCAAGTTACTCCAAAGTCTAGATGTAAATCTACTTTCGGCTGTATCTATCGTCGAACCACTTCACAATGCTGTGCAATCCATGAGAAATTCATCTTAATTCATGGAACTCTTCAACGAACCTACTGAGGTCTGTAATAGTATGCAGATTTCAATTCTTCCAGTGAAGCGGCGCAAGAAACTGTTGGGGTCATCAGTGTCATTGGAAACCTGGTCGATTGAATGTAAAGGATGAAGAAATAACCGTATTATCTAGAACATTCACAAATTGTCAAGCGACGAGATGGCACCAGAAGTAAGAATTCTGAGAGGAAAATCCTCTGTACGTAAGGGTAGTTCGTCTGTTACGCTACAGGAGTGGTCTGATTGGTTGGAAAAGAAGAGAAAAAGAAGATATATACTGCATTCTACTCTGTACTACAGCGATTTTCTTCTATGCCTGTCACAAGCTGCACGTGTGACAGAACTTTCTCCGAGCTTACCCAAGTTAAAACTAAATTAAGAGCAACTCAGAAGCAGGATAGATTGGAAGCCCTGCTCTTACTATTTGTGGAACAGGAAAAGGCTTCATCTATTGATGTAACCACAGAACACAAGAACTAAGATTTTTCTCCTTGGTACTCTATATTATGACTATGTGTATAATTTAACGTTGCCATTTTTCCGTGCAAGTTGAACTGGCATACATTTCTTCCCTTTCTTTTCTTTTTCTTGAAAATAGGTTTCGTTCTAAAAGAATTTAAATTATTGTATTTTTAATTTTATAAACAAATGAAGAACAGAAAATCAATTAACAACAATCTGAACGTTTGTTTCATTAATAAAATTGATCCAAGCTATGGCCCTGAAAGCAATTACTCTTCCATTTTGTTTTTTTTATCTCGTCTGTTCTGAAATGGAGTATAATGAAAACCATGAATATTGTAACTGACAATTCAATTAGTGAAATTAATTTTACCATTATTAATATTGATTCACGACCACTTAGTACCGTTCAGTGAACTGATGTAACGCAGAACAGCTATTTTATCCAATTATCTAAATTTAATATTTGTGGAAGGCAAAACAATGAAAAAAAAGTGATATTGCTTGATTGTGTCTTGGACGTGCAATTTTTCTCTTTATAGTTTTCTCTCTTCCTGTCTCCAATATATTATTTCTTTCTTCTGCCACAAATAAAAAAGCACTTTGTACTTATTATTTATCTTTCCGTAATGAATTCATCGCCTTCCACAAATTACATCTTCAATAATGATACCTGACGACGGCTACAAAAATGTGTAATTATTTTAATTAATATAGGTCTGTTCAGTGTTAATTCATCACTGAGGTGTCCAATGTTTTGTTGTCGATGAGCCACAGAAAGATTAGTTATGTGCTTTGTGAAAAAAAAAACAATATTTCATTTGAGTTTCCACCGTTATCGCTTGCAGGACTTAACGTGGAACTTCAAACAATTATTTCATGAACTGTTATTTCAAAAACGTGACATATATTTAAACTTTAGACTTACTTTTCTTTTCTCATTGTTGACGACTCAAGATGTATAAAAAAGAAGTCATTCAAAGTAAAGAGTGTAAGACGGAGCCCGTCATAAGTTTTGATACGTACTTTGATACGTGGGCGTGTCATCAAGCACTACTGCATAAGGGTCACAAGCAGCTGTTTGGGGAGTTGCCACTTTAGTGTTATGGCTACGGCATCAGATACTTGATCTCCTGACCCGAGCTTGATTTCCGGCGGGGTAATGTTTCATTTTGTTTCAGTAAAATAACTTTTTTCTTTTCTTTTTATATACATATACGAATTTTCAAATTCTATAAAGTTCACTAACCACTGATTAGGTTAGGTTAGAAAAGTCAGGTTAGGTGTTTATTTTTTTTTATTTATACGCGATCCACTCTAGTTCACGTCAACAATAACAGGTTGCTCTGATGTCAAATTCTGAGGCGAATACTTTCTACAGTGAACAAGTCATGTATAAAACGCTAGAAAAATGTGGAATTAAATGTTTTCTGAGGGGAAGAAGGACCATATGCAAATTTGTAGCGGCTGAGAGCAAGGAAGATCATATGTAAATTTGTAGCGGATGAAAGTAAGAAGGATAATATGCAAATTTGTTGTGGCTGAGAGTAAGAAGAACAATATGCAAATTTGTAGCGTCTAAGAGTAAGAAAAATCAAATGTAAATTTGTAGCGGCTGAGAGTTACAAGGATCATATGTACATTTATAACAGCTGAGAATACAAAGGATCATATGTAAATTTGTAGCGGTTCAGAGTAACAAGGATCATATGCAAATTTGTAACGGGTGAAAGTAAGAAGGAGTATATGCAAATCTGTAGCGGGTTAGAGTAAGAAGGATCATTTGCAAATCTGTAGCGGCTAAGAGTAAGAAGGATCATGTGTAAATTTGTAGCGTCTGAGAGTAAGAACGATATGTAATTTGTAGCAGTTGAGAGTAAGAACGATCATATGTAAATTTGTAGCGGCTGAGAAAAAGAATCATATGTAAATTGGTAGTGACTGAAAGTAAGAAGGATCGTATATAAATTTGTAGCGGCTGAGGACCAAGGCGAACCATATTCAAATTTGTAGCGGCTGTGGACGAAGGACCATATGGAAATTGATAGCGGCTAGGGTCAAGAAGAGCATACATGAGAGCGGAAAAAATTCGGGACTTGGTGTGTGCATACCATGGCTACACTTTTCGTTTACCCGAATGTCTTTAAAGTTATTTGTAAGTCATACAGGGTAGCCAGCTAAGTATAAAATAATTTTTAATCAATCTATCTCCAAAAGATCTTGACATAATGCCATTTGAAAGAACTCATATTTTACCCCTTTTTAATCCAGATAAATTTTTGCATGTAATTATACTCAACTTTACGATTGTAAATTGGTCTTTTCCATAGCAATTTAACTACTTCCGTTTCCTAGTTCAAAATACCATTCACTCATACAGGTTTATGGGTAGCCATCAAACTGATAAACGGCCATTTTGACGATTATTAAATGGTATAAAATCTATGTTTGTTTGTTTATAACTTTTCTATGTTTATGAAGGTCTCCAACGTTTAACACCAACCAAAAGAAAAGGAATAGAAGAAGAAGAAGAAGCCAAGATTACATTTCACAAATAATCTGATTGTGGGAGCTTACACAGAATAAGAGGTCGATTTCCAATGCCCTCTACAATCCAGGCGATCCTCCCATTCCCACTCGAAAACCGCGAAAGCTCCTCTTTTTCCGTCTCTCTCTTTTCATCCCCCCCTCTACTGTTATATCCCAACAAATCCCCCATCCCCCGTTCCCCGGAAAATAAAATAGAGGGGAAAAGGAAGATAAAAAAACTCCGGGATTCCATTACACCTCAGAAACGGGAAATTGTTTTCGGATATCTGGGATTCGGGCAAAAGCGATTCAGGCCTCGGTTTTGTCGGAGCGAAACGAAGAACTGAAACTCAACAGCAGTAGTAGAAATAGTAACAGTAGTAGAAGCAGTAATATTAGTAGTACTAGAAACAGTAAAAGAAAGAACGATTTCTGTGCAAGAGTCATAAAATATAGAGTAGGGTACCTTAACACCCAAAAGTCAGTTACTTAAAATAAGAATATATATAAATGAATTCCTCAAGCTACACAAAGAACATGGTTCAAATTATATTTAGTCCGTTGTCTTGCTGTAAAACTTCTTAATCTATACACAGGAGCTTTATAAAAACAAGTGCCTCATTTTAATGGTTATGTAAATAAAATGGTTGAACGGTGTATCCTAGTGGCAATGGGACACACAATCTCCTTAGTAATTAATTCTGGTCATTCTAAGATTGTACCTGTTTTTTCTGTCAGACCTGGTGAATACGGGGATAGTGTCTTAAATGAAGAATAGAGTTACTACCTGGCCCATTCCTTGTTGCATGAAAAGGGTGGAATTTATAGCTTGCTTTAAAAATACGTTAAGGTTACAATTAAATAAGCGATGTAGCCAATGAAGGATAAACTCTGACTGTACTATTTCATAGCATGTCACCTTCTGGCCTTAATACAGCGTTTCAATCCTACTACATGAAGTGCTTATGTCGGTCAACAAGGATAAGAGAAACTAAGAACTCAAACCTTTCACAACATTTTGTTGGGGGTGCTGAGACACGTTCGAGTATATTAAGATCATGGCGGTACCCCCCTAATTTCCAGGGACACCAATTTATAATATTATTATTCTCGAAAATATTGCAATCCTGCTTCTATTACTGACAAGATTGAGAAATTACACTGTAGATGGCTCTAGCGTTTTAGATTTTGAAAATATACCATCTGTATGTGGATGATTCTTGATGTCAATATTTCTTTTATACGTTTCTAAATATTTAATAGTGACTTAATTAGTTTCCTCAAAACCATAAAAGATGGAAGCACTTCTACAAACCTTTCCTTCAGAGGTGGAAAGATGCAAGCCCTATACAAGTAAACAATAATCAGATTGTCCTAATTCGGTCTCAATTTGATAATGACCTGAAGATTGAATTTTTAAACTGGTCGGCATATTGTTTAGAAAGACACTTGGCCTACGACCTAAACATATGCAGGCTATTTAGAAGTTCGCCATAGGTCATAAACTTACAGCTCTGGCAATTACAAGTATCTGATATTATTGGTGGAGAACATAAAGCAGTTTTTATTTTCTTATTTACTGTCTCCAGTAGTATTTGTTTCTTGCATACTCTCTTCACCACCTCCACATTACGTATCTTTTATGTCCGAATTGTTTCATTCTCCTCCATATCCACATAACGACAGATTACATTTTTTTTCCTTACATGCTCTGTCTTACTATTCATATTTTTACTTCGATGTTTTCCTTGGTTATTTGTGTATCAGTCCACCAGAAAACATCCTTGTTCTTAATGACTGCGTCTTTTACCATTACATTTCTCGATTTTATTTCTTTTGCACTATTTTCCGCCGTAGTTCAGTGGTAGAGCGTTGGCGAAGGTCCTCGGTTCGATCCCAGCGGCCCACCATCCTGACTGAGGTTTTTTCAGGGTTTTTCTTCAGTCACACCAGGCAAATGTCGGTATGGCACCTTCAAGACAGGCCCTGGCCGACACCTTCCTAAATATTTTCCCTCCCCTATCCCGGGGTGAGCCTTAGATGCCTAAAGGCTATAAATAAAATTCAAAATTTTGCACTATTTTTTGCACACAGTTCAAACTGGATACCTCTTGCAATTTCGATGTTCATTCTGAACGCTGCCACAAATCAATATGTCTCCCAAAAATTGAATAATTAAGAAAAAAAAGCAAATAAAGGCCTAATAGTTACACTATAGCATAAGATACTGAAATAGGTTCTGTAACACATTACGGTGTTCTTCAGTAATTGCATGCATTGCGTAGGAACATGTTAAAGCTAAGTCCAACAACTAGCCACTTAACACAAGCATTTGTTAATAGGATAAACAAGGAACACTAACAAACAAGGAAAGTGTTTATTTTACTTTGTGACGTCAACGCGTAAAGTAGAAGTACTGTTTATTTAATTACAGATCCGGAAAGAAAAAAAAGAAATCTTGGCAAAACAAATTGTTCGTATCTAAAAGGGAATAAAAGAAATTAAATAAGTGCAGAAATGTATCTCCGGAAGTACTGATGATAAACCAAGGTCTAATGTAAAATCACTGCATGATTGAAAAGGCATTTCCAGGAAGATAAAAAAAAAGAGAGAGAGAGAACAAAAGAACGTCGAAAGAGTGGGATTGAGGAGGAGGCACAGACAGGAACTTAAAGTTCGGTAATTTTCAAAGGAAAGCCCAGGCGACAGGAATCCCATCGCTCTTCATTTATTTAAGGGCCATGATCATGCAACAGGAATCTTGACTTCACTTTCTATACAGAAGAGCGTAAGTGGGAAAGAAAAGCTGGTGGACAGACTACTTCTACTGTCTATTACCCCCTTTAAATTTACATTGTGTTGCGTTTCTTCGCTTGGCTTCTCTCTCTACCAGAGATAGAGAATTTCATCGGTTTGGAATACGCCATCGTACACATTACGAACTGTTGAAGTCACTGATCAGATTAGAGAAACCGCTTTGCGAACAAATTAGTGGCCTTACTACTACAGTTAGGCATCCGCTGACAAAACAAGGGCATGAAAGTAGTGCCTGCCATCCCAATTAACTATGTTGAAAGGTCCGACCGTTATAAAAGCTAACAACACCCAAAAGACAAACCTTATCGGTCATTATCACACAAGATTGCATAAATAAAGTTCCTAAATGACTTTGACAAATTTTCTCTCTGATAAGTTGTGTTGTCCAGACAATAAACTAAAGGAACTTGTTGTGACATGAGAGGATTCTAAAATTAAACATCAAAGTTAACGAGTTTATTTTTTTGCTCTTGGTACACTTAAGTTTAATAGTGTAGCTGTCTTGAATGTACTTTTACGAAAAATTTATATATCTGAGTGAATTAAGCTATCTTTTTCAGTCTGAAAATCGCGCTCTCCGTTGAAAAACTTTGCAAATGTTGAATTTATCTCTACAAAGACTATCTAACTCTTTATCCATATAATCAGTGATTCCGCCAGCCCCCCCTGTAGGGGTGTCACCCCCTCAAATCCTTGAGAATGCTCCCCAAACTTTAAAATTTCTACGGCCTAAAATAGAAAGAAACCGTGCAAAACTGCATTTATACCCTCCCACCCCCAAAACTAAAAATCCTAGCAAAATCCCTGCATATAATCCATGTATAAACATATCAACGTCTGAGGATTATATTATGGTATGTTATATTAAAATCCTATGGAGATAAGACAATATAAGCCTCTGTGGTCGATATAACGCTTCAAGTTGTGAGATAGTACATTACTTCAGATGGACGTTCGTTGAATTTTAACATTAAGGGTCAGATCTACAATCGACCGCGAAACTTCTAGTCAGCGCTAATTTGAGGCCAACTCTCATTTTGCGTACTTTCATTAACCAAAATCAGACCTCGCCTCAACTTAGCGCTGACTAGAAGTTTAGTGGTCGATTGTAGAACTGACCCTAAGAAACATTTAAGGCAACTATAAAAAATAAACTTCTATATAACTTTCTGTATACGGAATATCTTGTTTAGCTATTCAGAACGTATTTTTAATGCTGTTTGTTTCTCGACTGTGACAGTGTTGGAATGTGTGGTCGCTCTTAAAATAATAATTTTAAGAATATCCAGTATAAAATTTGAAACGAGCTAGTATGAGTGATCTGCCTTGTAATCACAGGGTCCCGGGTTCGATTCCCGATGGGGATACAAGTGGTATGGAGCCAACAAACTGTAGTTTCCGTCCTTACGATCTCATCTTCCGTCAATGGAAGCCAATGCCAAATCACCATCGCTTCACCTTGTTTAGGGACCTTCGGGTCAGGACCTGCCTTCGGACCGCCTGCGAGTATTGCGTATAGCGTCCACCAACAGTTTCAACACGAATCTAATTTTTTTTAAATTTAATTTTAAGACCTTTAGGCAACTTTGGTTCTAGTCGGTTGGATGATTGGTGGAATAAAGAAAGTAGAAGGAAACAGGAGAACCCCGAGAAAACCCACCAAAGTCCGCATGGCATGAACACGGCCTAGCACCAGCATTAAACGCTTTACCATTGAGTCACCGCGGTCCCCGTTTTGCCACGAGGCAACAGTTGTTTAAAATCATCAATGCTAGTCCGCATACCTCTATTTCATAACATAAGCTATGGGGGAAGCTCCATAATATGAACATCTGGAGAAGAGTATCCAGCAAGAGTTCAATGTTAACAGTAGGACACAACAAATCGCGACTGCAATGGGTTTCCACAAGAACTAAACAGTAGAGGACTGGAAACCAACCAACCATCTTGTCTGATGAGTCCTGTTTGTGTTCTTACTGTAATGGTGCCAGACGTACAGTGTGCCGACGAACGAATCAAAGATACACTGTTAAAAAGGTTTATTCAAAAACGAAAAAAAAAGTCTCGAATTTGACAACATTTTGGGCTCAATCTGGCTCCGACTAAATTTTGATCAATTTTGAACACGTGATGGTGCTCAAAAAATGAGAAAATATTTCTCGGATAATGAAAAAAAAAAGTCTCAAACATGAGTTATGAAAATGAAAATAAAATTACTCGAAAATGAGTTTAAATTTCGGCTCAAAAATGAGAAAAGTTTGGACTATTTTAAGAAATGAGAAGAAATATATTCAAAAGTGACGAAGCATATGCTCAAAATATAGAGAACGTAATGACTCAAAAGGTAGCTCCGGAGCTACGAAAATGAGAAAATAGTTGGTCAAAATTGAGAACATTTGTTTCAAAGTTTTGAGAGCTAAAAAATGACAAAATATTTATTCGCAATTGAGATATACATACTCAGATTGTGAGAAGGAATATACTCAAAATGACGTTGAGAGCGAAAGAAGATGAGAAAATATGTATTTAAAATTGTCCCAAGTATAACCTGTAGTGGGATTACACCTGTAACAAACAGTAGAGAACCTTATCCGTGATCGCACCAGTGTTTCTCAGCTCATTTCTGTAACCACGGAAAAGCCCTCTCCTACGTCTAACTAAAGACAAACGCAGGCGGCAGAGATAAAAATATTTATTGAACAGAGGATAAGTATAAATATACCCTATACACGCTTTACCTCTGCCTTCGACACCGTCTGGCATGACAGACTTATCGTCAAACTACATTCTCTAAACCTTCCAACTTCTACAATAAGATGGATATCACAATTTTTAACAAATCGTACTACCAAGATTAAATCAGGGGACGATTTCTCCAATAATATTACATTTAGAAGACTGGTATCACAGGGGGCGGCTCTCAGTCCGGTACTGTATTCTATTTACGTGAATGATACACCTGTCTCTCCTAATAATAACACACATTTGGGTCTATTTGCTGACGATACCGCTTATTGGACCACGGCAAGAACAGTGAAATCAACTATCCAAAATTTACAAAGACCGGCTAAAGCATTTTTGAAATGGTGTAGGAACTGGAAGCTAATAAGACTCAATTTGAATTGAATGCTAATAAGACTCAATTTGTTATTTTTTATCCCACTGGAAAAGGCACTAGAAAAAACAAAAAGAAAGTCATCATCGTTAATAATACAAGAATAGAACCAAATTCCACGGCAAAATACCTCGGAGTCAACTTGGATCAAAGACTGAATTTCAAGGCTCACATTCGAGAGAGAAGGAAAAAGGTTTTGCAAGTGTTTTCGGCCCTAAAATCTATCTTACTATCAAGAACATCATTTCAAATTAAAACACGACTCTATCTCTCTATTTTAAGACCTACTCTAACTTACGGTCACGAACTATTTAATTCAAACATAAATCTGAATCTATTTGAAAAATTTGAGAGATGCTGGCTTCGTATATCAAAAAGACAATGGAAGGCGGACAAAGAAATACTCTACAATGACATTTCATTCCCTACTATCTTGGAGCATTTGGACATTGGCAAAGAGAGGTACAAAAACGCCATCAAAGACAAGAAATTCGCACTAATTAATTTTCCACAGCAATTAAATATCAATATTCTACGACACCAAATCACATTACAAGAATTAATACAAAAATAAGTACATATTACACAGGGAACAACAAAATATAACATCTCTTAACGGAAAAAACCTAGACACGGTAGCTGCAAGCTGGAAACTATAATTAATTTTACGAATAATTAACGCCCAAATCCTTTTTATTTTTAAACTCTGACATTCCCTTGAAATTACATCCTCTGAACTCTCCTATCTACAAGACTTAGACTCTAAATACATTTTTATTTAATTTAGTTTAGTCCGAAATTTAATATAATTAAATAAGAGGTTCTTTATTGAAAAACAAACAGCAAATTAATTCAATAAATGAAACAATTCACTCATTACAGCTATTTGGTAACGATCGGAGAATAAAACAGGAATTCTTACACAACTATTAAAAGGGGGTGCTTATGGGTTAGATTCCTGACTGTTTGGTCGGTGCGTGGCGGGGGCCCTGGTGCAGTGTCTGATTCTTCTCCTCATTCCAATTTATATTATTTCTTACATATTTATTAATTCTAAGGACGAAAATGGCCTTCTTTGGCCAGAAGTCCGCCTTAAGGCCCTGCGGGCCAAAGGCAAGATATGATTGGTGGTGGTGGCTGCACCATGCATACAGATTTTATATTCCTGCCGTACATATCCATCTGAGGTACATATTATTTTACAATACTCCATTGTGTTTGTACGTACAATCGCTTTAATCTGCATAACGAATCATTATTAAACATATTTAAATCGTGTGCCAATAATACAACACAAAAAACAACAATTTAGCATAATACAAAGCAGTTACTCACTTCAACTTTGCACCATTAAAAGCAGAGACATCTATTGACACAAGCGAGAAATGCAATAGGCGACAGTATGTTATGAAACTCATTCACCTGTATTAGGAGTTTATTACTACCACAATAAGTAAACACACCTTATAATCTTACGAAAAATAAACCATAGGAAGCAGAAGAGTTAAATTTAAATCCCGACAGTATGTTTTATTTGTACCGCGATCACGCCCGCGTATGAATATCACATGCAGTCGCAGCGATACAGATTGGACTGTCCAACAGAGAATTTAGTTCTTGTTGTATGTTTGAGATCATTACTCTTGTTTACGATATTCTTTTACAACGCTCGCCAGATAATAAAATATGTCTACAGATTTCATTTAATTATCTCGCAGGATTGTAATATTACCTTTCCAGAGACACACAGTTTGAATAATTGCATCAGCTCAAATTTGAAAAGTACGCCTTAGCTCATATTTGAGAATTACCATTCTCAAATTTTAATTTTTGAGAATATTTTTTCTCACTTTCACGTAAAATTTACTCGATTTTTTTTGAGTAGGAAAATTTATTCATTACTCAGAAAGTCATTTTTAACAGTGTACAATCACGAGGCTATGTAAAAGATGGTGATAGTCGTCCTTTTGTTCACGATTTCACTGATAATCCAACTCCGAACTCATCCATTATTCGTAATTGTAAAGTGCATTGAACAAAAATGTTTGTCTGGTTCAACGAGCACGCAGAGGATCTCCCACATCTTCCCTGGCCAGCCAAGTCCCCAGATTTGAATCCAATTGTAAATCTGCTGGACTATTAGGATCAACGGGCTAAGCAGAGACCCTCCGATGTACACAGAGTTCACTTCAAGTGAACAATGGTATTCCTAGCTCGAATCACGCCAGACAAGAGTACGGTTGGTATAATTTAAGTTTAATGTAACTTTATATTAGAGGAAGTGTACTCAAATTGGTCTATCCACGTCATAGTTATTCGGAGAAGAAAATTACGACTGAGTACAAGCTTCTGCCGTTGACTGTTACTGAATTTAAGAACACATGATTGAACTTAACAGTTAATACCCCTATAATTATATAAAAATAACATAACACCAGACTGTCGAAAAATGGTACTTTATGGCAGTAATTTCAGTATAAACAGTGTTGTTAAGTCCTCTGTGTATTTCTGACCCAAAAAGTTAGTGAAAAGATAAGTATTCTTGAAATCTATTGACCATGCTGTTTTCTTTAATCCTGTTATGGTCCTGTAATCTTGCTGTTAGAATTTGTTAACCAAGGAAGCAATTATGCTTGATTTAGTCAATTTCCGCTCAATTTAGCTTGTCAAATGCTCCATTTTACTCTATTATAAAAAAAGAAGAGAAAGCGAATTCTAAAGAAAAGGAATGATATATGTAACCCGTGCTAGAGGAATGAGTTACTTGAGAGAGAGAGAAAAAAGAAACAGAGAGGTGGGAAAATACTTTACTACGGAAGGGAAATTTGCAGAAACAGGTGTTACCAAGATATGCTGGTGAGAGGTAAAAAAAAAATCCTTCGTAATAGTCACCTGAAGCAAGTGGATGAACAAGGAATTTTTGGGTGATGTTCCATAAAACGGGAAGCTGTCCCAGGGTTTTAGTGCCGGGGATCTTCTTCGGAGTCGTTTCCCGCACACCAGCCCCTAAGATGCGTTTCCAGGTTTCCTAGAGTTTGGTTAGAGAAACAGAGAGAGAGAGAAGATAGAAAGAAAAGCTTGTGGAGTTTCGTGCAAATTGCGAAGCATAAATAACAAGGAAAGTGTTAAAGGTTTGTTTCATAGTCGGAGAATGTCTGGTCCTTTCAGCAATGTGCGTGTGTGTGGATGTGTAAGAGAATGGAAGGAGAGGAAGAACGAGCTAATTTATCTTCAGTAACTATTTTTTTCTCTGGGATTCCTCCACTTTCATTATATTCTTTAGTTGTAAGAGATTGCTGAGTTGTTGACTATTATACGCATAGTCTCAGGTGTGCCAGAGATAACTGATCAGGATCCTTTTCCTATAATTTCTCTGGATGCTAGCGAATATACCAATATACAAATCAACCTAAAAGATACGTTTTATTCTAGTATTTACAATTTGAGGAAAGTATAGCAAAAATTGGGTCATTTTTGGAGTAATTCTATCGATTTTTAACCTAAAAAATATTTTGAAATTAGGGGGATGCTTGAGAATTCGGGGATCTTACATCCCTAATGATGGAATCTGGCAGAATCCCTGTTTAAATCATTCCGTTCGTTGTTCTGTTCTTCACTCTGTTAAGAAAAGTTAATTTCTTTTACATTTTACACTTAGCATTTCTTGTATATATACATTCACACAAAATGGCCCATAGAAAATAATTCAAAGTTCGAAAGCTTCAAAGTCCAAACGTTGCAGAAACTGCCAACAAGAAGCTAATACCAAGGACTAGGGGAGTTATAGAACCGCCAGCTGCAAGGAGTTGAACGTATTAACTATAGATGGAAGTCCTATCGAACTATAGTCGTGTCATCTTCAGGTAGGCAGGTGAACTACAACCAAGGACTAGACTAATCCTTGATTACAACGTAGCTAGCCGGTAACAAAAAACTTCGGCGAACTTCGTTCCTATTCGAAAAGCACGCGTCCGCTCCGACAGAAAGGCTCACACCACAACAGAGTAGTGTCAGAAGTAGGAGCATGGTAGGACTAGGACCGCTGCTCCTTGGGGTTGTGGTTCCTGGAAGTTGTTGGAGCGACATTTAGATTATTTGCATATATTCCACAATGCAATCCACTAACAAACATAACTAATGTCAACACATTAATAAGAGTTTGCACTGCTTCCTGAAGTCGAAATACTGACAGAGATGAAAGAACATTTTTTTTCATTTCCCAAAGACAAAGATAAATCCATTATGAACGGTTGTTGACCCGATAGATAGTTCTCCCTGCCGATCACCAGGTGCTACTACTATGCAATTATCGCTTTTAGTTCAAACTTTTGTCGCTTGTGCGAGCTGGCAATCCTATACTCCCTAAATCCTTGCTAATACACATAGAAAGTGCAACATATGGAATGTTTATTTTCAATCTATATCCTCATGAGATCAGTACTGACACATCATGCAACTTATCAGACCTCAAGTGAGTCAACATTTGATTGCTTTCTGTATAAATTTTATCACTTCCGGTCACTATTTAAACACTGTTTTGACACAATCTAGAATATATCAATGAGCTATTTCGCAAAGAGGTAAAATGTTAACATCAGCGGGGGTTATAGCCAGGACCTTCTTAATGATATTATTTCAACCAACATAGTCATATCTCAAATAACATAGTCAATCTCACTTTTCTCATTATACACTTAATAAAACTGGATGTAAAAATGAGTAATTCTCAAAAGATTCAAAATTCACCGCCCAATCTTATTTACACTGCATTAACGCAAAACTGAAAAAAAAAATAAGATGTGTACAAGAAGAGTTAAGTGTATTATTTTCTACAGTGTATAGAAAGCCATGAAAGATTCTGAATTTAAGGCCCCATTTCTATGTTCCTTGAGCCGTAGTGCGTCTGAAAGAAACCAATTGGTCCAAGAATATGAGTAAAGAAATTCTCAATTATAGAACACCCGTTAGGTTCTGTTCCTCTTATCAGCCACTAAAGGAGCTATTGTTTTTCTATACCTATTAAGTTGTTTCAAACCAATACCATAGTTTATTTATATTGTATTCTAAGGATTCAACTACGAACAATGGTCTAAGTCTGTCATAAATCTTAGCGATCCTACGGAGAGCACTCTCAAGGAAAAACGGATAAGAAACGTAGTGGTTAAGATCTTACAAGAGAGCTGTCACTCAGATCACCTCGAAACCCTGATTCAAATTTCGTACACAGGTAGGTCAGCCAAAAAGAGATTACTACACAAAAAATTAGCGGCCATTTTGAAGTGAAAGGCCTTTGAATAAAAGGGTAAAGTTTGGATGCAATCAACCGAGATATTTAGCATGGAACTTTGACAAGCACTGCATAAGATAGATCGCATCCAAACTTTACCCTTTCATTCAAAGGCCTTGCACTTCAAAATGTCAGCTAATTTTTTGTGTAGTAATCTCTTTTTGGCTGACCTACCTGTGAACGAAATTTGGAAGTAGGGTTTCGGGGTGATCTGAGTGACCCTTCCCTTGTTAGTACTATCCCGACACCCACTGGAGAAAATTATGGATAACAACAGTTAGGTTAGCTGACAAAGGGATTCGAACCTAGTACTGGTCCGAAGTCAACGACAGTAACCATTAGTCCATAGCAAGTAGGTCTTATAAACTTAGTATTTAAGCCTGATACTTTAGAGGGGTCTTAGTTAAACCGCTCTTTCTAATCTTCTCTACTCAGATCTTGCATGTTTTTAATGACAACCAGATGAAATACGTATCAACGCATAAGAGAAGGAATGTAACAAATGCAACGATACTATAGCATTAATAACGAGTAACTATCCTCTTAATGAACGTAGGAGCAAACACAAATGTTTAATTGTTCGAGAAGGTTCGTTTCAAAATATTTCTTTATATGAAACAAAGCATGATTTATGGAGCAAACAATTTGATATTCAAACTTTGCATGGAAGACGAAATGTGTTTGCTTTATTTAATTCGTTTTTAATATGTATGAAAGATGGGATACGTTTTGATTATCTGACTAACAAGCCTCATGTAACATATTACACACAGCACTTTGTTTTCTACCATCACATGCAAGTAAAAGGAGTTTTTAATTTTCTAAATCAACTTTCTTCGGGAAAACCTGTTCTAACATAACAGTACACTTACTATTCTGTTAACTTAACAAACTATTACTATTAACGTGGTCTACAAAATAATAGCAGATATAACGTGTTAGAGCTGCCTCCATATCTATCAGGTAATTATGCTTATTAATTGTAATATGTTTGCTGTATGACGATCTGGGTACTCTTATAGTATCTTATGTATGTGAAAAAGTGTGTACCAAGCGTTGTATGATTAAAATAAACTTGAATGGAGTTAAACGTTTTGTTTATTAAGAACTTGACCTGCCTGTCTGACATCAAACTCTCAACTTCGACGAAACAGTAATAGTACACAATTAAAAAGCCATGTACATAAAGAGAAAAAAATACATTTGTATACTGTATGTATTTGAAGTGGGACGATTTCATTCTTCCCTACATCCACATTTCAAATTCAACCAGTTAGAGTCCACGTCTCTGCTCCAAAGAGAGAGTTAGAAAAATGAGCGGTAAAAACGAATTAATTGTAAACATTGGCCAAGTACAGTAGAGTCTCTGTAGTGCGATACTTCGCCAGTCCGACACGGAACTCTATAATCCGACAAGGCACGGCCCCATATGTGTCGGAATACAGAGACTGTACTGTACAATATTTGGCTACAGCTTTGATTATTGAAAAAAAAAAGGAAAAGCTTATGGTTCAATACATCATGAGCACATTTTGAAGTATTAGCAACAAAAG
This sequence comes from Lepisma saccharinum, assembly GCA_022664845.1. Lineage (NCBI taxonomy): Eukaryota > Metazoa > Arthropoda > Insecta > Zygentoma > Lepismatidae > Lepisma > Lepisma saccharinum. The sequence goes on along the minus strand of JAGDQP010005118.1, from coordinate 16,021 downwards.
ACCAAATAACAACAAAAAGTAAAATTCAGCTCATCCATGGAAATATGAAGGACTTATAAATAAATTCTCTTCTCAGTACTAAAGAGTTTGTAACATCTTAATTTTATATTATCATATGATTTCATGAAAAAAGCTTTAGTTTAAGACTTCCTTTATACATTTGTGTCTCCTTGGACCAACATTTTTGATAAAATACAAGAAAAGATATAGAAGCAAAGGAATAGAAATAAAAATGGACACGCTATCAACCCTTACCCCGCCATCTGTCGTTCTTTTATGTAACTTCAGCCATAGTATCAGTTTATATTATTTAACTTCAGATGTTGAAAAGAAAAAAGAAAGAACGCAAGAAAGGAAGGAAGGAAGAAGGTGAACTTGTACCAAAAACATTACAAATCTTCCCTTTTTCTCTTTCTTTCTCTTTTATTTTTCTCACTTTCCTCACATTTCATTTCATTTCGTACTCGTTGCCTTGAACGTAGCTTTGTGTTACAGTTTTATGTATCCTGGAAATTTCTGCTATCCCGCACTACCCAACGCTCTCTTCCCCTTTTCTTTGGAGTTCGCGCTCTCTGCAACGTTGCCAATTTGGCTGAACGCCACCCGTATATATGAAAAGCCGACGCTCGAATGGCAAAAGTGTTAAGTTATAAAAGTAACCCCGAGTGAGAACATAAATCTGTTCTAAAGCTTTTGTGTTTGTATGGCAACGTCGCTCACAAAAGAAGAAAAGATAAAAAAAGAGATGTTTTAAACGACACATACAAAGTTTTATATGTTTATACTTGAGAGATTCCCCATTGCAATCCGCTCGGGTTCTAACCATTCTCTTGTCTTCCTTTTATAGGCTTACTTGAGAGGTAAATCTCTGAAGCACTAAATAAAAAGAACAAACCCCTTGCAGAAAAACACACAGACCTCCCTGAGAATATTTTTATATTTCTCTTTAAAAAAATCTGTAATTCATTTATTACAAAGGAATTAATATGAGGTAAGAAAAGTTAATACGAGAACGCTTCATTAATAAATAACTTAATGTCACGGTGACGTAACGGCCGGCCGACCAATCACGGCGAAGCAACACACAAAGCAGACACCATCAGGCCTCTCATTGGCTACTGATAATATTCTCAATGTTGCCAAGTCAAGTAAATGAAATCAGTTTCTAAGAACACTTATTGTTACTCATTATTTATTTATTTATTTATTTATTTATTTATTACGAAAGTGCAATGCTGTAACGTGAAGAGTTGAAACTTTAAGCGGAGAAATTTTTTAACTACTTAAAAGGTTTCTGTCGATACCGATTTTTAAATTTTCTGTTTTATTCATTGTTGAAATTGCTTGATTGTTGTACTGAATATGCAAACTTACAATAATGAGTCTGTTTCAACAATGAACCAAATAAAGGATCATCAAATTGTCATGTACAGGAATAATTTAATAGATAAGATTTTTTATCTGAAAGTATGAGATGTGATCTAGCTTTGAGTTTCTGGACCAGTATTGAAATGTCGTGTTTTGTGCTTTTCTTGTTATTTCAATGTACGGTTGATTTTTCAAGTAGATGCATTCGTCTTTCCCTGTTCCTCTTTCTTCTCAACCATACCTTAGAAGGAAATCCCTACTTAAACAATGTCCTAACAAGTTCTGTTTTCCCTTCTTTGTTTGCCTCGATTATTACTTGTTTCTCGCATATTCTCTTCAGCGTTTATTCACTACCTATTTCTGTTCAGCTGATTTTTTTTTCAATTCTTTCCCACTCCCACATTTGCAATGATTTACATGTTCTTCCGTCATTTTTTTTAGAATCCACTTTTCGCTTTCACACAACACACACACACACAACAAACATTTAATCAATCTTTTCGTTGACCCCTTTTTCATCGTTTCACAGAATATATTCTTATAATTTAATGCATCTTTTGTATTGGTTACTTTCACCTTCATTTTTTTCCCACACTTCATATTCTCACTAATAATACATCCCAAATCCTTTTAACTTAACATCTGCTCTATATTTTCCTCTTCCAATTTTCATGTTGATTGTGATATTGTTTTTTTCTAATTACCATTCCTTCCGTTATCTTTACACACACATCTTCCTCACAACTTTCGTTTAGTTATTTCAACATCTTCTTAAGTGCTACTTCAATCTCTGCAAGAAGAACTATATGATCTGCTAATCTAATGCATTTTATTTTTTCTTCACCGGCCGTTCTTCTTTCCTTCTTTATTGAAGCACATCTTTACAATCTCTTCCCCTATATTATATAAATTTGGCGAGAGTCAATATCCTTTCTAACTTCTCTAGATAAGGCCTTACATTCTGTCACGTTTCCTCTAACTTTATCCTTATTCTTTTCTTTAAGTATCCCACATTATTAAACTCATGCAATCACGCTGTAAAACAACAATACAATTTATTCTTCAACTTCCGTACACAATTGTTTCAAAAGTATCGCAAAAAGTGAAAAATAATTGTTTTAAAAAGTAGTATGGTATCTATGCATGGTTAAAAACATATTTCTATCCGTTTTAATGTAGAAAGACATAGTTAATGATAGAAACGAAGGGTTGGCGCTAGTAAGTGACTGCAGCCCTAGGCTGTAAAAATGACGTCTACTAAAGTATACGAAGGTGTTGATTATCAGTGTTTCTTAAGGGCAGATGATACCAATGATACTGAACAGCTTAGAAATGACTAAAAGACGACTGTTAAATGAGGCTTTACGCTGGAGAATCATTGGAAGGCTTGAAGCTGCATAGTCACAGACCAAAGTAGTCTGATAACTCAGAGTGAATTCCTGATTGGTCAATCGTCTTTGGAGGCTGTTTATTGACACTGAAGACACGTCCAGAAGACCAGTCAAGGACACTCAAGATTTATATCTGGAAGCGAAGATCGTTATTTGCTTATAAAGACCAGGCGCCAAAATTGGAGTAGCATTCGTCAACTGGCATCAGACCACGCTGCTGCAACAGGAAGGCAGATAACTCGGAAAACTGTGGATGGGGAAAGTTTGGGGAAAGATGACTACAGTCACTGTATGCAAGGTGACTGGTAGTTTGTGTGTCTTTGAACGCTGATCAGAGAAAGAATCGTCTACAATGTTGCCGAGATCACAGTCATTGGGCAGGTGTAAATTGGACGTTCGTATTATGCAGTGGTGAGTCGTGGTTTACTCTATAGTCTGATTCTCGACGGTGCATCATCTGGGGAGAATAGGGAAATAGGATATAATCCTTCCAACATAATCGAACGTGATCAATACGGAAGTGGCGGGTGATGTTGTGGGCCAGCATTACCAGCACCTCAAGAACGCCTCTACGCGAAACCAACAGGGTGAATGGACAAGGCAAAACTACTACCAGATATCGCGATTAGATCTTGACAGTACATTTGAGAGAGTTTCCGCATTATGTGGGAGAAAATTTCTTCCTGATCCGTGGCAATGCCCGCTCTCATAGAGCCGTATTGGTGCACGACTCTTTTTAAAACTGGAACTATTGCCCTTTTAGACTGGCCAGTGCGTTAACCGGCCTTAAATCTAACTGAACAATGGACAACCTAGCAAGGCGAGTTGCTTCGCGTCACGGCCACCCATCTCATTTGATGCTTTCACAATAGCTCTGAATGAATAATTGGGGCTACTGCCAACAGATCTTCTCGATGCACCTGTCCGTACTACGCAGCATTGTTGTCAGACTTGTATCACTGCTAGGGGTGACCATATACCCTATTAAGCTCCATTTTGGGGGTTTCTCACTTTATTTTGTTTTCTGATCTTATTATTATATTTCTGGATTGTATCCGTTTGTGATATTGCAACCATGATGTTGTGTATTTTCAAGTATAAATGCTGTTTCTTTGCAGTTTTGATTTCGTTGTATACCATACTCATGCATACCTTCCTGTTTCAAGAAATATATTAGTTTTGTAGTGATTGCTTCGTTTTGCTTTAATTTTGGACACTAGCGTTGTTTTGTGTTCAAGGTGTTTAATCAGTGTAAAGGGAATACAATTTCTTTTACAGTGTATAGTAAATAAATGATAGAACGATTCTCTCGAGTGGCTACATTTTCCCGTTCTGCTTCCTCATCAACCAATAAGCTTTAATAGCCTAACGACCTACACGTTCACCATGCAACGTCAATATTCGTACTTCCAGGAAGGTTTGAAGCGGTATGTTAATTACCACAAAGTAATTATGATCTTGCCAAAGAACAAGTGGTTGATTATCAATAATAAATTAGGAAGGAAATTAAACATAAGGAAATACCGTAATTAACAAAAGAGAAAATAATTTACGGGTGTTTCAGTAAGTTCAATTAAACTAATTGTAATCATACGGACAAGCTTTTGAAGCGGCTTTTGAGTGTTGACCACGGTGATTGCTGTAACTGTTGTAAGTAAATTTAATATCGTGGTTTATACGCGTGTTTTCAGAGTATGTGTTAAAGAGTTCCAAATAAAGAAGAGTTAGGGTTGCCATCTATTTGTCTTTTTCTTAACAAGTGTAACAACTTAATTTTAGTCGTTGTTACCAAAATTTAATTTGAAAGAAAATGCTTCATAACTATAAAAAAAAGATATTATCCTTTAAGAATTAAATCTTTGAGCTGTGACTCAAATGCTCTCCTCTTTATCAAAGTCAGAACCAATTTGCGGTAGCGATGTTTCTGCTATCTGCTGGCACTGTAATGAATTAATTTTCTGTGAACGCGGGCTTTTGTTCTGACTTGTTAGATCGATTTTGTTCATCAAATGGTGAGGAATTTGTTTTATCCTCATGAAAAGTCTAATACAGTCACAATAGTTGAATGCCGATTGGGCTTCTATGTTAGTATGTACAACTCATAAGAGTGTAATATTGTGGCTGGAATGAGATATTCGAATATTTCCTTTGGAAATTATTCTTATCAACAGTGTGGATTTCCTATTTGAAATTGAAAAAGAAAACGGAATTAGTTCTCAGATGTGCATGGGAAAGCTGGTGTGTTTAAATATCGGTAAGATCATTCCATTCTTTCCTTTTTGTCTTTTGATTGTTAGTAGTAGTGGTAGTGATTATACTACAAAGAAGAGTAGAGTAGACATTTGTAATTTTGAACAGGAGAATGCATTTCTTAACCATTTTATACATAAGAAAAATGGGTACCTGGGAATTGGCCAATATGGAATAGTGAATCTGGAATCTGTTCTTTTCATGCTAAAAAAAGGTATTGTAAGTTACAAAGTAAAGATATCTTGTGTTACTTGATTTTTCGATTGAATGAATCGTTTCTCTTATCCGAATAAAATATACCTGCTTTGTGCTAAATCGCATTTGGAAGAAATTATCGGATGTGGCAAAGATTAATTCAGTTTTTATAATTTCAATATACTTGTCTATCTTCGTATCTCTTATAAGATTTTGTAATCAATTCAAACTTTCTTTTATAAATAATCTTAGAAAATTCAAATACTTTTCATTATCCCTTGTAAATCAAACTAGTAATTAGTATATTAATTTTCCATACAATTGGTTTATTAGAAATAAGAGCAAAGTGAACATATCGATTATTTTTATTTGTACGTTGAGTCTCAACCTCTCACCGACAGTGATGTTTCTTGAATTTGAGGATGTGGGGAGTATGAGGGGTTGAGATTAGTGTTTAATGTTTTCTGGATTTTTTTATTTTTATATTCAAATCTGGTTAATATTGAACATTTTTCATCCTCCTTCCCTATTTCAGCTGATTCTGGTATGATTGCTGTTACGCAAGGTTCTGTCAAATTCAAAAATTACAATAAGCGCTAATCTCATATTATTTAAATTTCATTTCTTTTTAACAAGACGAAAGATAACATGGTCGACGTCCACACTCATAGAAAATGGCCGAATAATGCAGAATCTGGTAACAACAAACTTCTACACGTGCCGAGGAACATTTAGTTTGAATCTGTATCGAATATAGTAGACCTATCTAGAATATAGTACCATACTGTGCAACTTAAGGGACATAGAAAGTGTACATACTGCTCAATTTATAAATCTAAGTGTACGTGAAATAACGGATTTTGAGAAACTCAACCGGGATTCTCTAGCTCGTCTGAGCTACACAAGTGACCATGTACGTTACACACTAAACACAGAGGTATATTCTTAACATCTTAGAAGTATCTTTTGCACACTTCAGAGGACTCAAAGTTTTGATCACTTCCTTTGTTCTATTATCACTTCCGGTCACTATTTAAACACTTTCCCTACATTTAATGAGCGGCTTTGATACTTTAGGAACGAAGTGAAGAAAAATTTCGAGAACGGAGACAATGTTATCTTGATGATAGCTCACTCCGTAAATTTGTCACCTTTTATCGATGTATCAGAGTGTACTAAAATAAGAAAAATCTTTAGCGCTAAACTAACAATTAACTGGGATATGAAACGAATACCGTATGCTAAATTGACCTTTACGCATAGTCGCTCGTCAAAATACTTTCCTCAAATGGTACAATTGTTTTAGCACATTTTCTCTCATTGCCTCTGCCCTTAAAACATACCTGAAGGACACCATACCTGTCATGGATAAAGCGGTCACACCATTGCCCTTTTAGACAGATTACATTTTCTACAAATATTTTGGCTACAATATAGATTCCGTTTATTCTTACTGTTAATCTGCATTGCCAACGTAAGATACACGAATTTACTATATTCCGACATAGAAATTTGGACCTTACTCGAAAGTGAATCAAGCTCACTTTGACAAGTGGAACAACTTAATGAAAGCTTACCAAGTCAAGCCAAAAAGGTTTAAGTAAGATTGAATCAAGCAGTTTAGTTTACAAGAATCAAGCTTGAAATAGCCTCAACAGGACATGAATGAAAAATATAATGCACTTCTTAAAAAAACAAAAGCTTTGCCCTAGGTGGGAATTGATCCGAGACACACTAATCCGATGCTATAGTCACCAGACCACGGAATCACACTCCCTACTTGGCTTTCCAAGTGTTATTTATGCTTAATTCATCATTAAAAGGGTGAGAGTTGGCGAAGAATAGCTTACAGCCAAACAGTCGTGACACGTGATGGGACTTCATCGCAATGAGACGACAAAACAAGTACAACGAAACAAAATTCAAATAAATTTCAAGTTTTATAACCTTTCTCACATAACTACTTGTTCCGACAAACTTGAATTGGGTTGGTTATAACAACCAAGCCACTTATGTCGTTCCAAGAAGTTTGTTTCATGCTTGTTCTAACACAATATCAAGTATGACAAAATCAAACTGACAACCTTGTTGCAAGCTGGCTTGCTATCTGGAATTGAAGAATCAGTCAATCATATTGCTTTTTTTTTTTCGTTTTTATTAGCAAAACATCGATTTCAACACATTTTATTCCGTTCCTGATGCAGTAAACAGGTAAGATGAAAATTAAAGAGAACTCATTTCCCAAAGGTTGTTTATTTTCGGGTGCAATGATATAAGTAAACGTTTCGAAACAAGATTTATTGTTATCCGTATTTACTTTGTTTGGTAAACAGCAGTTATTTTTGAAGATCATGCATCTTATAACAAAATTACGTCTCTTTCGATATAATTTGAATGTGTATAGTACTCTGCTGCGTTACTTACGATAGTCTATGCATAAACACGTCAAGTTTTTGGGTCTGCTAATTGCGTTCTTTGTTTTTCTTTTATTTTTTCCTAGCATTGCCATGGTAACTTTCCACTTTTCACTCTTGTGGTGGTGTAATTATCACACAAGTTCTTTCGGTCTCTGTCTCCCCTCTCTGTCTAACTGTCTTACTCCATTGTCTCATCTCTCTCGTTGTTTGTGTGTGTGTGTGTTCCCACTAAACACCTTACACCTTCCTCTCTGGAACCGTTTACCTATCTTCCTCGCTCTCTCTTTTATGACACCTTTCATCCACTTTAATTACACCTACTTAAAATTAGCTGTCCATCAAAACTCAGGATGCTAAATATGTATACAAACATAGCAGCACACGAAAAAGAAGAAAGAGCAAAAAATAAAGGTAATACAGTACAGTGGGGGGGGGTGGACAAGTGAAAGACGGGACATGATGAGAACTAGACAAGCTTTTGTTAATTATACTAACCCTGGCAGCTAACCCTTTTCTAGGCCTCCCCCCACTATTACAACATTCACAGTCCGTCATAATTTCACTTACATTCATACATACAGACACATACCCTTTTCTATGTTACAAAAAGGCAGAAAGGAGGAAAAACACTTGCTTTTCGGGCTAACACTATATAGTATTAGTATTAGTAGTAGTGGTAGTAGCCATTGTCAGTGGTTCTGTTAGTGGGGGGGGAGAGAGGATGTCACGAATTAGCTGATAAAGCTGATGTCCAAATTGCGCTAATTTTGGCTGCATTCCCATTGCCGGACGTCAATGTTATATATGGTAGGCTACGGAGGTAAACGGTATGAAGAGTCTCTGTTCTGTACCCCTGCCAAATAAGCCTCCTGTTTTCGCTTTCTTTCTTCTTTTTTTTTTCGTTAGTTACAACAACAGAAAGAGGATGGAAAATGTGAACACAGCAAGTCTTCCCCTCCCCTGTGTGTGTGCAGGGAGTCTGTGTGTAAATGTATACAGAGACTAATCTCATTAACAGGTACATACAGCAAAACAGGTTCATACACCTATGTTTTGTTTATTTACCCCTCCCCATTTAAACATCACGTAACGAGTAACTCGAGTTTAGAAGGTTAAAAAAACACACAAATGATCCACTGCGACCCATGAAAAATCTAACCATGCAGAAATTTCTCTGTGTGTGTTTGAAAAAAAAAAGTACCAATGAAGTAAGCAAGATAAACGTTATAACGTTTCATTTTAAAATGAAACAGGGTCGGTTACAAGTAAAATATATCAATCGTATTGCATTCATCAATGGTAAAATCAAAGTAAATGACAATTGGCACACACAACTAACAAGGAACAGTGGAGTTAGGGAATCAAACCAAACCCACATGAAAGAGCTTCAAAGGAAAAATAAATGTACCTTACCTGAGTGCTGGGTTCTAAGCCGTTCTATATACATACGGAGTCACAAACGTATTATAGGAAACAACAACATGACTTGAGAGTCGATGTCATTCGAAACCAACTACAATCTAGTTTAAATAGGCAGCACATATGTATGTCTCTGTGCAGACTGTGCACGTATTTCTAAGGAAGCTTTCAAAGACTTAATGGATTACTAGCACTATGATTTCAGCAAAGCGGGGACACGAAAATCACTCACAAGATACTTGGTAGATGTTGCCCCTAAAATGGATATTTAGTGCGCTTCACTTATACGGGATAACTAAAAATAAAATCATTCATAGCGAGTGTGTCTTATCTTCCGCCTAGCGTAAAATAATAGGTAATTTGATCCCATAGTAAATTAATATTTTATTACTGATTTTAAAGTATTGGAAAATGTGATCAAATAATGTTTCCAGATAACGTTATTCACAAGTCAAAAGGTAGGAAGGAAGGAAGGAAAAATATGGCATTTTTTTTAAATTTTGCGTATGAAGTGTCGAGCTGTGATGCCCATGACTTCCAAATGAAATGAATTTTGGCGGGATGAATAAAAGTATATGAAGTGGCAGAGTGCAACTGTCGCAACTCTGAGTTATTAAAAATTTTATGTCAGCGAAGCAAGATGTTAGTTCAGAGCAGTCAGGCTAAGATGGTAAAAACTTCAAGAAAAAGGTAATATATGAATTGTTTAAAATGGGTGTGGCATTTTATGGGTGTTCCGTGGAGGTAAGGATGTGCCAATGTTTTGTAATGTAGCATGTGGAGACTGAGCCATTCTAATCCAGAATGATCGACACTGTGCAGATATGACATCTTTCAGAAGAGTCAGTTCCAAAATGTTCATGTAGTTGTACAATGGAGGTGTCTCTGGGATGACCGGAGATCATGCGAGCCGCACGGTTTTGCACTCTTTGTAGTAACAATTTAAGCGATTTTGCACAGTGTTGCCAGGCTGGAGCAGCATATGTTAACAGAGGGCGTATCATCATGAGATAGACATGTATACGTGCTTTGAGTGAGAGTCCATTTCTGTTATTTAGAATAGGATACAAGGCGCAAGTGCGTCTTGTAGCCTTGTGAGCTATATTCTTGATGTGGCTATGAAAATTTAAACGACGGTCGAGTTCAACTCCCAAGTAAGTGGCACTTTGGTTGTAAGGAAGTTGATTTCCAAACAGAGTGAGTTGATGTGGAGGCTGAGGTCTTCGCTTAGTAAAATGGACTACACTTGTCTTTTCAGGATTTACCTTCAGTCTCCATTTGGTTGTCCATGATTCCATGCTATTTAAGTGCTCTTGTGCATAACGGAGTGCAAAAAGTATGTGGTGTGAAGACGCAAATATTGCCGTGTCATCTGCAAAGGTTGCCAATAATGTATGTGGATGCGTAGGTACATCTGCAGTGTAGAGGTTGTATAAGACGGGAGCTAAAACTGAGCCTTGTGGAACTCCAGATTCTATTGGATAAGTAGTTGATCTTTTACCGTGATGGGCCACATAGAAATTCCTGTGAAATAAGTATGATTGGATGATTCGTATATACTGATGAGGGAATCCTTGTTGATGCAATTTATAGAGTAGTCCTTCATGCCATACTTTATCAAAAGCCTTTGATGTGTCCAGGAAGACTCCAAAAGTATGATTGCGGCGATTGAAATTGAGCGTGATATGTTCAACAGTTCGGACTAGGAAAAAGGGGATCAGTTTATATGTTTCATGTATGCTTCTGGTTAGATAATAATACCTCATATATGAACATCTCTGTTACCAACAGCTATGAGCATTTTACATACATATTTGTGCACGATTTACATACAAACGATTGTATTCGCACACAGAAAGATAATATGCACAGTAAAAGCATGGAACAATGTGTTTTTATAAGTTATTATTTACTTAAGCAGAAAAATAAGACAAAAGGTAACATTTACACTATTAAAATATTACAAAGTATGTTGGATAAATGTTTTGTCTACCTTACAGCATGAAACTATAATTCAGAATATCCTCGAAGCAAATAAAAAAGAAATCAAATCATTCAGATGAAAGAAGACTTATTAATATAAAATATATCATTTGTTTTTCGTTTTTTAAACAGAACTTTGTTCTGCACATGCAGTTTTTTACGTGGAATACTTAATTACAATATTTGGTACATTTTCAGATTTTTTTTTTTTTACGCTTGAGAGAAGAAACTTTATTCTATTTGTATACTTTCGGAGAATAGAACCTTTATTTTACATTTCTGAGCTAGTAGTGACATCTATGGTCTAGAAACGTGACAAAAGTGGGGGGATGATGTCCCTCAGCGAGCACAACATCCGGGAAAGACTGATCACACGTGGCTCAGTGTCAGTGTTAGAGCGTTGACTTAGAATTCAGGAGGTCATGGGCTCAATCCCAGCACCTGATCATTCTGACAGATTTTTCCTCAGTCACACCAGGCAAATGCAGGGATGGTACCTTCAACTTAGGCCCTAGACGACACCTCCCAGCATCCTTTCCCCTCCCCCGTCTCGGCCTGAGACTTAAATGTCTAAAGGCCATAAATAAAATTCAAATCAAAATTCGGATCGGAAAAACCGGAGAAGAGTGAGGAAATGACGTGATAAAACCAAAATGAATGGTCAACACCGCTTTCCTGCATAGTTCAATCAATCACGAGATTGGAGAGCAAACTGCTATTCTACAATATTTGTGTACTATTAATGGTATTGTTGGCTGAGTCAGCTTGAGCCAAAGATGTCTAAAGGACAGAACCAATATCCACGTCACTGACTCTGTGCGCGTGCGCTTGCCTTGTCGGCAAGTGGAAAAAAATAATAAATATAATATTTTTAGAAGCATGCTTTTCTTAAAAAGTTCGTACCAAAAGTTAAAAAAATAATTGAACACCTCGGGGGGAACAAATTGGTAAGCGCCATAAGAAAATTTCCACAGTATATTGAAAATAAAATAGAATTGTGTCTAAATCTTGAAATTCCAAGTGCAAACTTTTTGCTTTTTGTATTCAACAACTACTGTATACCTGAAAAACAAAAAAGTTTGCACTCGATGTTTCAATATTTAAACACAATTGTATTTTATTTTCATTATACTGTGGGAATGTTCTTATAGAGCTTACCATTTTGTTCCCCCCGAGGTGTTCAATGTTGTTTATGCATGACTAAAAAGAAAAGCATAGGGCGCTCTCTTGTCTACAGTCACTTCGTAAATTCTTCAATTGGCGCGCCTCATGCTTTTCTTTTTAGTCATGCATAAACGAAATTATTATTTTTCTTTTTAGTACGAATTGTTTAACACAAGCACGTTTTAAAAAAGTTTTTTTTTTTTAATATATTTTTTTCGAGTTATTTTGATGTTTGGATACTGTTTCTCAAGTTGATAATTTGTGACTTAAATCCGAAAGTGTTCTGCTAATAGTCAAATGCAACATCGTTGCGGGCTAGTAGACACCAATTTATTTTAGGACAAAGAAGTTCATGAAACATATTAAAGTAACAATGACATATTGTACTGTCACCCGACTTACGGCGCTGTGCAAAATTTCATCATTGTATGACGTCAGGAAATGAGGTTAAATTAACGTTGTACGATTTGAGGACACGATGAACCATTGTGAATTAAAGACAAGTATGTAAAAAAAAAAAAGGATTCTGCCGACTTCTTTGGTCTTATACGTGTTTAAGTGACATTACGGTACTAGACGTACCCTAGTAATGTACCAACTCTTCGGGTATAGTTGTGATGTCACGACTATAAATACAACATATTAACGAAAAGAAAACAGGGCCTTAATTGCTGAATTGGTTTCAATAGTAACGCCACAGTGCGCTTAATTGTAATTACTTGAGTTTGTGTAGAATCATGCGTTGTGAACTCTTGCATTCCGTTTGGTTGATAAGACTTTCGTCGGTTTGTGTAATTATATTTCTGTGTCTTACTTTTTCAGTGCTGTTCATTCTAAGGGATGATTCGTAACTTAAATATTGTTATCTATTAACAATATTTGTGTAAAGTGATTTTGTTAAGATGTACGTGATTATTAATAATGGTTTATCAATGAATATATCATTATGAGTCTATTATCATTATTCCTCTATAGTCGTTGTGTCTTGTGAGTGAAGCCTGTATTTGTTTATTATTTCTTTATTGGAAATTATATGCCCGTTACCGACATATAAGTTCAATGGTGCGATTGAACAAACGGATTGTTAATCGCAAACAGTACCCAATAAAAGAGCTGCACAAAATCCCCCCCCCCACACACACACACAAAAAAAATACACTAGTAGCGTTGTAAAGCGATCTGTTTGGTTTCTTCACGACTAAATTTAATCAAAGCATATTGGGTTTATATTACTGTTGCTTCAACTGTCCTTCTTTTGTAACTTGTATGAAGTAATTAACTCATTCTCTTATATTTGGGCACGAGGAGTGGGTTAAAACCATTACAAAGCAAAGAAAAATCAGTGATCCCTGTGAGGGGTGTCACCCCCCAAAATCCTCGAGAGTACCCCGAACTTCAACATGTTTACTGTCGAATATCTAGACAAACCATGCAAAACTCCACTTATACCCTCCCAATTTTGACTTTTACACCCCATAAAACTGAACATCCTGGCGGAATCCCTGAGGAGAACCGAACTAATGCATCAAAATGTTGTTTTATTACCTCAATTGGCTTTTGTTAAATTATGTTTGCCCTTTGCTGTTTCCGTTGTGTTGATTAGTGAGAACGGATGGTTAGTAAGGAACTCTATTTTATAAATTTTTTAGATAGTTAAACTATTTTATTTCTTAATCAGCAAATTACCAAATTTTGGTTTCGAAACATGCACTTCATCTTCTAGCATTAAGTGTAAATCAAGCATGCTAATTCCACCGGACAAATATATAGCTGTTTATTGAACTTTTGTCGCAAACATACAAAAACTTGAACGTTACAAAATCAAACTTAAAATTATTTTTGTCCTTTCCTTTGGGGGGGAAAATATAACAACTTCAAACTTTTACTAACAAGTAATCATTTCTGGCGATAACAGTGAACTTCTTTCATAGCGAGAATTTCCATAAACACTTTTGAAAACTAAGTTTTGAATTGAAAGGAGAGAAAAGATAGCATGAATAGGAAAGTTTTATTATTATTATTATTATTATTTAAAGTGAAAGTGGAATGGCAGATTCTACCAATTAAGAATACATGCTTCACCTCCTAGACAAGAGGGTAACGAGGAAAAATGATGAAGAAGAGACTCTTATACTCAAGGCATCTTCAACTAATTGCTTCATTATCCAATTTTTTTCAAAAAGACATATTTCTGTCTCTTTCGCTATCTCCTCATTTTTTACTTTTCTCTGTATATTGTTAGAGCTAGACAAAAGGAAAAAGGTCTTTCTGAACCATCTCATCGGTATTTGAAGAACAAGAAAGAAGATTGGCAAATTTCTTTGAACAGATCACCCAAGGTGATCTCTTCACTGTTCATTCAAAGCAGGTAACATTAACTTAATGGGCTCCATAATTATACACTCATAAGTCAGATTCAAATCTCATGTAATTAATGTGGAAAATGTTTCTTTAATTACTCTTTGCTAGTTGCACTGATCGTGTAGTTTGAGGTGTTAGGCTGGCGACTACCGGATTCTAGGTTCGAATCCCAGTGAGGCATGAATAGTTTCGTGAATTTAAAACTTAAAATTGGGATCGACAGAAGTTGTCAGCTCCTAAAATTGGAAAATAACCAAGTTTATTCATAATTACTTAAGTAATGCAAATGAAACCTTGCAAAAAAAGGTTCCATGAAACATGCCAACAAGTAAGCCATAGAAATTTGTTTTTCAATGTTGTTATAGTATATATATAGGTCACACCCGGGCTATCAAAAATTCATATTTGAAAATTCTACAAGCAGGGCGCAATTTATTCTCCAAAGGAAAATGGAGATTCCCAAAAATTCTACCAAGTAAAGTAGGGTCAAAACCTGCACAAATGAGACGACTTCTAGACAGGTAACAATAGTTCGTTTACCGCATCCTGTCCCATGATGCGAACGGCGGGAAAAAACATTGTACAGAGGCACTAACCTCTATCTTTCCCATTCCATTCCACTAGAGAAAGCTCGCCGAGGGAAATCATCGTTCAGACCTAACTATGTGGAGCCTTCAGGTCCAGTTAAAATCAGAAACTAGACGTCAAATGTAGTTTATGCACTATAGAGCTACATCTCATTTCTATGAACAAGTTCCAATACATTTAAATGACGTATTGGAGGAAAGATGGATAGGAGTGAGTGGTCTACTTTCGTGGACCGCTCATTCACCAGATCTTAATCCTATTGATTTTTATTGGTAGGTACATTTGAAACCTTTGTGTATTCAACGGAGGTTCGTTCTCTACGAGATATACAACAACGTAACCACGTCGGATTCTAAGTAATTCGAGATACGCCCGAAATATTCGACAACATTCAAAGTTCATTAACTCGCGTACCCAGGCTCGCGTTCGCTCTGATGGAGGCCACATAGAACACATATTGTAAATTTATTATACTATCAGGTAAGCAGCTTATTGCTGAAAGATAAAAAAAAACCGCAAAGACATTGTGGTAAGTACAATGCATTAATTTCAACATTTTAGAACTGAATTTATTTATGATCTGTAAGCTCATTCCCATCAAGTACGCGTACTACAAGCATAGTTTTCCACAAACGAAACTCTCTGCTGTTCTTATTTGCAACATAAGAATAGCATTTCAAAGGTTTCTTTGTATTATTTGTAATGTCTTCATTTAAAAGTTTGGGGAGGAGACAAAAGAATAAGAACAGGAGAATGTGCCCCTCTAAAAACCCCTTAGACTATTAATATTATTACCGAACAAAAACACCAGAGGTGCAAAAAGTGGAGCCAAGTTCTTTAGCCCTAAAAAGGTGTGAAATGGGAGACGGATGAGCCAAGTTCCTT
>JAGDQP010005117.1:36139-80487 GCA_022664845.1 Lepisma saccharinum | reverse complement strand
AAGTGGAGATTGGCTGTTCACATAGTTTTTATATTGTATAGGTAGTCTAGGGATGTCAACGCCGCGGCTCGGTTCGGCTCAGCTCGACTCATGGCTCGATCGGCTCGAGCCGTCCTGAGTCGCGGCTCGCACTGAGCCGAGCCGAACCGAGCCGAGGCTCACAGCGAGCCGAACCGAACCGAACCGAGCCGGGGCTCACAGCGAGCTCAGCCGAACCGAGCCGCGGCTCACAGCGAACCGAGCCGAGCCGTGGCTCACTCATATTGAGCCGAGCTCACTTCGGCTCGGCTCGAGCCGTCGGCTCACGGCTCGAGCCGAGCCGGTTGACATCCCTACTACAAAGTCGTAGACCTAGGCTAGATCATGGTTTAAGCAAACCAAGTGCATTCCAAAATTGATGTTTAAACCCAAGGCTAACTAAGACTAAACTCCGTCCGTTTTTGTAATCTGCCCAAAGTGTTTGGCCATTCGTAAAGTGAAAGAGTAATGAAACACAAAACGTATTTTCAAATTGCGCGTTATTTCTAGCTTCCCTCGCCTTTCACAAACTTTCTGTTGACTTATCTTAACTAGTGCGATATATTGTGTCCTGCAATATGTAGATATTGATCTCGTATACCTTTAATGCATTTGTTCTAGCAAATTTTTGCAACATTAAGCTATGTGTTTAGACTTTGATTCTTATATGTTATACGTAGGTCTAACGACATATTGTACCTAGCCGATATCTGGGTTCGAGACTTGGTCACGGTGGCTGTCAATGTTTCTGTGTTAATTTCAATATTTACCATATACAAAGTTAGTTATGGAAAAGATAATTACAAATATATATTGTTATTCTTGTAAAAACGCATTTTTCACCAAAAATTGCTCTTAGTTTCTTTTTTTTTTTTTATTGCAAGTCTTCAAATATTAGTAACTGCTAGAACTATTGTAAAAATCACATATTAATTTTATTTTCAATATTTAATATATCCTCAAAGTGCAAATATACATATCAGTGATTAATGTATGAGTTTTCACACTTCGATAATATGTTAATGTATTAAATAAATTACTTTTAACAATCAATTTATTGTAACTAAAAATCAAATTATGCTTTTTTTTTTCAGAAACTTCGACACCATGTTCAACAGCCAGATTTGGTTTCTGAAATTTACCTTAGTCTGCAAAATATTAGTAAAACTTAGCATACAGAGTGAACTATTAGCGCCCGCAGTAGATGGAACATTTACCGTAGAAAGCTGCATTTGTCAACTAATGTCTAAAAACGCATCTCATAATGCGCTTTTAGTTAAAACTAAAGAAACAATGAAAACTAGTGGACACTTTATTGTTAGTGCAAAATGTTTGAAATCTCCAGTAACAATTATAAATGATATTAGTAAGCTTAGTAATATATACACTCACATTATGGATAGGAATCCAGTATCCATACTGGTGATGCATCTCGCTATGAGTGAATTCCAACAGTTAATGTTAAATACCAGGAAATTTAATTCACTACATTCAGAAACAAGGGTATATGTGTTTATTGCCGATATCGAAATTTCAGATGAACAAATGTTGTTGGTATTTAACACGCTATTAATACACAAGTTCCTGAATGTCATAGTAAGTCGGCATTCACTTAACGAAATCTCATTATACAGTGGTCGTTTATATTCGGATTCCAGTTGTGGTAAAACTCACAACACATTCCTGGTAGGAAAATGTACAGAAGAATTTGGTTGGACAGAAAATAATCAACTGTCAAATAAAGTGAGCAATCTTCACGAGTGTCCATTAAGAATTAGCACATTTGATGCACCTCCGTTTGTCACAGTAAGGTCTAATATAAGTTCTCCAATTGGAGGAGTTGAAGGTAAAATATTGCAAAACTTTGCACGCGTCGTAAATTCCTCATTGATCGTAGAGATCCCTAAAGATGGCAAGAAATGGGGACACATGCTTGACAATGGGACATTTTGTGGAGCGTTTGGTGATGTCGTTTACGGTAGAGCAGATATTGCAGCTGCTGGACTTTTACCCAATCTTGAACGTGTGGCAGTTCTTGACACTGTGTCCACACTACTCTTAGACAAAATTGTGTGGTTTGTACCAAAAGCATGTGTTATACCCCAGTGGAAGAGTATTTACCTGGAATTCACACGAAATTGTTGGCTTTTAATTTTGTTATCCTTTATAAGCTATTCTATATTATTACCATCGCTTAGTCAATTTACTTTTGGTTACGAAACATTTAAGAATGACATTCCAACATTTTACGTTGTAGCGATAACGTTGGGAATCTCAGTACCAAGCAAACCCACTGTAACTCTTACTAGGTATCTTTTCATGGTGTGGGTATTATGCTCCTTTGTATTGTGTGTAGCATACCAAAGTGAACTATTCAAACTTCTTCTATATCCTCCTTTCGAAGATGATCTTAACACAATAGAAGATCTTTACCACTCACAAACCAACTTTGGTGGCGTTGTGTCTATGAAGCTACTTTTCACAGATAAATTGAGTGCTCTTATAAGCTTTGTTTACGATAAATTTGTAGTTGTACCCAGTCGATACGAAGGGTTTCGACGTGTACTCATGGAGAGAAATTTTGCTCTCTGCACAAGTTCAAACGCAGCTGAATATCAGCTTCAAACAGATTTCAATATTAAGAGTAAAAAAAGTGTGATTCATATTATGAAAGAAGTGTTGATGAGCTTTTACACTGTGTTTCTGGTTGAAAAGGGATCTCTTTTCCAGAAGAATCTATCTCAAGTATCAACATGGTTATTTGAGGGTGGATTTACCGATAAGTGGAAAAATGATGTTATGCACTATTTTCACAACACTGAAAAACAATCTGAAATACCTATAACAACGAAGCATCTAACTGGACCCTTTTATCTCTTGGTTGGTGGTTTATCATTAAGTGTCTTTGCTTTCATTATTGAATATATTGTCTTCAAATATAAAGAAAGAAAAGCAAAAGACGAAACTGTATGTCCCTCGTAAACTGATAGTTAGATCCATAAGATGGAACTATAAGTTACTGAGTATAATATTATTATCTGCACAGTTTAAGCTTTGCATCTTGCCACCACTACCCTAATAGACTGTTGGCTGCGCCAATTAACTACAAGGCCTGCATGTAAGTTGTTGATAGTTAATTCAATTCAACTAAAATGGACCAAGGATGGTAGAAATTGTCTAAATGGTGTTCCCACCAAGCGGCAAATCTGCGCTAATCAATTAACTAGCGATAAGACGAAGACTATGGCCTTGTTTACATTACTAACATCTTACCATGGTTAACGATAACCAAGATGATTTTAGTAATGTAAACGGTAGTTACCGTTAACGCAGGTTTCAAATTTAACCATCGTCAACTTACGACGACTATTCTCTGGTTATCTAAACGCAAGATGGCCGCTAAGAGCAGCTCACTTGGTGAGTTTATTTCTTTCTTTATCGAAATATATAGCATCCTAGTGGTGCGTGTTACTTTTATAGTATAAAAGAATGATGGCAGAACTAATCTACAAAATGTTACGCTAAAATCATTTCATTTTTGTTCATTATTTTACAATTTAAACCTCAACCGTCAAACCTTAGAGTATGGAAAAAGGAGATTCCTTACTCTAAGCGTTTCTTTACATACAATGGCACAGTGTTCGATTTGTAGCGGGGGATGGTTGGGATTATCCCCTCTGGGCAAATTTTGTCTCTGGTACTTTTTACAGATATATACCTCTAACCTGGGTTATGGACGATCCCAAAATACTGTATAATACACATCTTACTAATTCTTCCCCCCCCCCCCCCTCTGGAAATTGCACAAATCGAACACTGCAATGGCAGTACAAGCACGATAACCAATTTTAGTTCCGTAGTCTAAACAGAGTTATTTTAACCATGATTTTTACCATCGTAACAATCTCAGTCATCTAAACAAGACATATGATAGGAGGTCAATTTGGTTATTACACTTTTCGGAAAGATCGCGTACGGATACAACACCACTGATTTATTTCAGAGTTAAGTGTGTGTGTGTGTGTATTCATGTGGCGTCAGTCTGTTTTAATTGAATGTGCATAATGTAAGTTGTCAGAGAAACACCCTACGCCTGGCACAACTGATACAGACGGCTTCCTGGTTCACTGACGCGAAGAAGCAATACTTAAACTGTGGAAATTATAGATCTCATGTTCTATATATCTTATGATTTCTTCTATGAGGACCCACAAACAGAAATGAATAGAAAGATGTGCTGAGACTTTGTAGCACACATCAACAAAATAAACTATACAACTTTATACGTAATATTTTCAAGCTCATCCAAAATTATTAGTGAATTATTACAACGTGTGTGTCTGTCGTTCTCTTTTCGTAGTATCAATAAATTGTAGGTTCTTTAATATTCGATTTTGGTGCACATTAAATATGAATCCCCAGTTTGTCTCCGAAGAGTATATACAGGGTGAGCCCGAAAGATGTGGACACACTTCGGGAGGTTATTCCTGAGATCAAAACAAGAAAAAAATTATCTGACATTTTCTCGAAGAGATACAGGGTTGCCAACTTGGAACCTGAAATCGACTGCTGACAATTGTAAATTTTGGTTAATTCCTAAGACTTGTTTTGGTATTAAGAACCATCTCCCGAAGTTTGTCCACATCTTTCTGTTTAGTTACAATTGTCAGCAGTCGATTTTGGATTCCAAGTTGGCAACCCTGTATCTCTTACACAAAGCGGAATTCGAGAAAATGTCAGAGGACTTTCTTTCTCATTTTGATCTCAGGAATCACCTCCCGCAGTTCGTCCACATCTTTCGGATTCCCCCTGTGTATTGAAAACTGTACGAAAGCAGGTTATGTTAATTTCATAATGCGAACTATGTGGAAAACTCGTTCACTAGCATTCATCATGTATTAAGGCTATTTTATAATGGCTTAAATGTATATTGATCACTTATAGCATCATTATATTCGTTTCACTACGACAATAATCTTTCCGTTGACATTTATTAAAATGACTTTCATGACATGACTCATATTTCAAGAAAAGAATCGAAAGAAATTGATCAGTGCACTCCACTCAAATTCAACGTATCCGAACCAAAATTACCATGATAATTCTTGGAGACACTAGAGAGGAGATTATAAGGTCGAAGTCATACCACTGTCTCCGAAGTCAAAGCACTGTTTTGTAAATACCTTTATGTTGTTCAAAGTATCGGCAGCAAATTCGGCATGCGTATTCTTCGACAAAGTATCTTCTCTCGATCTTGGCAGTGCACAGCTTATTCCTCTTCGCAGAAATTAATCCTGTTTAGTGAAACACAATCTATACGACAGCCATGTGTAAATAAGAAGCACAGTTTCTTAACCTCACACACACTTTCGTAGTGCGGCTTGATACATCATCATTGATTAAAATAAAGGAACAAACAACAAACGAAGGATCATTTTCCAATCAATCGCAAGAGATCATGGTTGACTTACATGGTTGATTTTGATTCTAAGAATGCGTTAAACTGATATATGATAAAAATGAATAGTCTTTAGAAAATGTTAACACAGTGGTATTTCATATTCTTAAAAACATCTTGAGTTTCAGAAGGAAGAAATTTAAACAAATTCGAAAGTCTCACAAGGGAAGTTCTGAAGTCGTGAGAGCTAAATTGGTTTCCTGGCTAATTTCGGGTCGCTAATTATCGTGGTGAAAATCACTCGTTTCGGAAATGCTTATTTTTTACGCTACGCTTTAGTAGACTTGTCACGCCGAACCTACAATTGACAGACAAAGCGTTATATATTCTGAATGTATGTTTCATAACCTCTCAAATGAGATGTTCATTAAAGGAAAACGACAATTGTTGGGTGAATTGTTGAGTAATGTGCCACACAAAAGTCTACATATGCCCTCAATTTCCAATGACAAGTCTACAAAAGCGTTCTGAGCAAACAACCGAAACGAGTGACTATCAGCATGCTAATTAGCTACCCGAAAGTAGCCACGAAAGTAATTTTCACAATAATCTAGCTCTCACGACTTCAGGACTTCCGTTGTAAGTCCGACATTCGTCCGTATTTACCGATAGCAAGTACTGAGAAACGAGATATGTCAAATCCACGTTGTGGAAGAACGTTGTGACTAATTCGAAGCATGTTTAGCGAGAAACATAGATAATGTGCTGTTGTCCACTTAGCACAGACACAGACAATCTGTTGTCTTTTGTAAATAGAAAGATGAAATAACAGAGGTTAATTCTAATGAGTTTCCTTTGCGTACAACTAAGCAGTTTCTCCAACAAATAATATGTTTTCACTAAAACAGTAAACATAGAATTAGCTACACTAGGAGACCAAATAGTTCACTATCAAATTGTCCTCACTAAACCAGATTCAATTAATGATTCATAATTCGTCATTTGCATGTTAATTATTGAGCAGAGAAGGAACCTACAACACAAGTATTTTCAAACATATATTTTTTGTAATTCTTTAGTAATTCTAACCTCCGTGAAGCTATCCCCTCAAGGACGGCACAGATAGCCAAAAGTAGTGCAATCGTTTGTGCCGGATTGTGCCACAAAATATTTCGTTTGTGCTCAATTCATCACAAAATTATGCGTCATTCAATTTTGGGCGTGTGTGAGATAAATGTAATAAATACTCGTAATTAATTAAATCTCGTTTAAGATAATGCAGAAGTACTTCAGATATAGTAGGGGAAATTTTCATCTGCTTATAAAATACACTGGGAACTACTTTTTTTTAATGCGAATATACAAATTGTTTTCAGTAAACGTTTAGCATGCATTTACAACAATAAAATTAAATAGCAATGCTCTATTTGAATCACATTGTCACCTACGTTTTTGCCGACCACAAACAATGAATTTGCTTCTTTTTACGTAACAAACTGATTCATACAAACTCTAAACTCTAAAGTAATACATCGGACCGCCGTAGCTCAGTGGTGGAGCGTTGGCATAGCATTCGGGCGTTCGATCCCAGCGGTCGAGCATCCTGACTTAGTTTTCCAGGGTTTTTCCTTAGTCACAGGAGGCAAATGCCGGGATGGCACCTCAACATAGGCCCTGGCCGATACTCTCCCGAACCTTTTTCCCTCTCATATCCCGGCCTGAGCCTTAGATGCCTTAGGGCATAAATAAAAGAAATTTAATTCTAAAGTAAAACACAACTGATAACACGGCAGAGCAGGATTCCCTACCATTTTAATTGTAAAGACCGTGGAGCAAACTCTAAATTATCGTACCGGTACTTTTGTTAGTTGGATCGTACGCTCCGAAACACGATATGTTTCAATGTTTTTAGGGGAAGACTTTAAAGAAGCTTCCCCCTCAAATAAAATTAATGTCGCATATTTTGCGACGAAATAAGCACAAACGAATCATACTGCGCCACAATCATTACGAAATTCAAATTTCCGGTAATTTGAGTGTTAAGCTTCCCCCCCCCCCTACCCCACTGAAATAAATTGAATGTCGCATACGTTTGTGACGACAAACGAAACTTTTTGTGGTACAATTCAGCACAAACGAAGCACAAGTTTCATTGAAAATTAAAATTTTCGGGGAATTTGAGTGTGAAGCTGCCCCCACCCCTCCCCCGAAATTGAATGACGTATAGTTTTGCGACGAATTAAGCACAAACAAAACTTTTGTGGCACAATTCGGCACAAAAGAGGCACAAACGATTGCACTACTTTTGGCTGTTTGTGCCGTCCTTTATGTGTGTGTGGGGGGGGGGAAGCTTCACGGAGGTGTACTTTCATTTAAACACAGGTTCAACTTGTGCGACGTTCTCCGTCTCCTACCCTTTCAGTTGAATGTCTGTGTTTTCTTCTTCATCTAGTGGTAACATCCATTTTCTCTCATCCTCCAATATTTCAACTCTTGTTCATGTTTCTGTCTTTTCTTTATTCTTGTTTTCATTTCTTCACCCTGCCCTTTCTTAAGATATGGTCAGTTCAACTTATGTTTCTTTTGGCAATTGCTTTCATCAGTCTTTCCTCCTCCACTATTCTCTTCAATAATTGTTCGTTGTCTATCCTGACCGCCCATTTGATGTTTTTCTTCACAACTATAATTCAAAACATTTCTTCTTCTTCGTTATCGCCAACATCTTTGGAGCGCACAAAATCACGCTGCAAACAAGACAGTGATTTTTTCCTCAGTTTCCTTAGAATCTCCTCTATTAAAGTCCCTCAGCTATACTCTAATTTTCCTAGCTTAAATTCTATATTTTCCATATTAAACCACTTTTTTTAATTATCTCAATGCACCTTCAACTCAAGATCACCAAGCAAGTCAAATACTTAAATTATTCCACGTACCCGTCTTTTCCCGGATTTTATTAATGACTCTCAAGTTTTGAATCATTATTTTCAAACTGAACAGTTTGTGTGTAAGTACACTGGAAAAAATATTGCATCAGTTTTCACCCTCTCCGCAAGAAACCAAGCGGTTTGTTGCATGAAAATTTTCAGTATGTTTCTGACTAAAATTAAATACTTTTCGTTTCCAAAAGTAATGAAATAAATAATAAATTCAGGCCAAAATTATTTCCGATATCTTTTTTTTTTTTTTTTCATTTTTTAGGTAACAACTCCATGGATAATATCTCTTACGGAACACACTTAAGATTCGAAAACAATTTTAATGGAAAATACTCTGAAATCACGTGATTGTTTACAACACTAAGAAAAATTGTGCGATTTTTTTTATTATTATTATTTTGATGCTGTTGCAATCTGAAAATTCCTAATCTTTTAATTTCTTTTTCATACGTTATTGGAAATTTCAATACATATAGTTACCTGATTTCTCTGAGTTTTACATGAAACTGGACTGATTTTTTTTTTTTTTTTTTAGAGTATATGATAATATGAGTTCTGTGCATAAAACATTGCTTAGTCGTAGTCTAATAGAATCAAAACACGACAAATGCCTAGGCCAGCTCAGACCCCAGATATAAACATAAAAAACACGTTTTATTAGATAAATTGAAAGAATAATACCATAACAGAACAAAACATCCTTCATCAGCTGAATGTTCATTTATATTTTTGCGAGGAAAACTATGAATATTTAGGAAGATAATTTATATTAATTTAATTATTTATTATTAATTTATTTATATTCATTAATCTATAGTTATGCGCGACACACGGACGTATGACAGAATTTCTTCCCAAATCTGCGAATTTTTCGCAGTAAGAAATGTCAAAGGAATACTAGATATGGTCTTATTCAAGGCTCCATCCTGACATTCGATTGCTGAAATTCAGAGAAACAATAAAAAAATATGACTCACGACATGTACTGTATCTCTGTGGTGTATTTCTGTACACAAAGTGCCTTGGCGCTACTATGACCTCCAGTGTGTAAAGTTCTCCGTATATACATTGTGATGCAACGAGAAATTCCCCCCCCCCCCTTTATTTTGTAATCTAATAGTTTCATTGACAAATGCCTAAACATGACAACTTTAGTTTTAAGGGGGAAAGAATTATTATAACAAATTTAAGCGTGCTGCCCCATTCGCTGATGTCTAGTGACCATACCTTCATTTTTTCTTAAATAGCAATATGAGTAAAATAACACATCTTTTAAACGCTTCTTTGATTCTATTTGCAAAAACGTTATTATTTTGAAATTTCATCGAAAACTTTGAAAGAAATCGCATTTCAAAATTCTACTTATTATACATAGGAAATTCACAAAAGAGGTAATATTTTGCTATTAAATCTTATAAATACTTTCAATTACCCATTTAACAGTAGAAGTGACATCTGCAAGCTTCGTTCTAATCAACACTACGCGTGTATTCTCATTAGCTGCGGTCTAGTGGCAAACCTTTTTTTTTTTTTCGTAAATGCTAACATAGGTCAACTGGTACATCATTTGAACGTTCCATTTATTATATTTATAAAAAATACTATATGTTTAAAAATTCAATGAATACGATATATTGAGTTTTGAACTGGCACATTCTATAAATTTAAAAATCTTTGGCGAACGTTTTAAGTTATTGAATTAAACGGTCGAAGTTTCATCCACCAGCCACCACACAGTAGAAAAGAACTGCTTCCAACATCCCTGTGTTAAATTTGACTGTTCTGCACTTCTTTGCGGTCAAGACACTACAAGTTTGGCATTGTTTGTTTTGAGTCATAGATAAGTTAAACAGAGACAGGTTTGGCTTAAAGCTAACTTCCAGTAAATTTGTAAAAATTTTATTATCAAGAATGTCTGTAATAAAAGTTATCAACTGCTGTTACTTGAAAGAATGCAAGACGTAGTCACGAAGGGCCTACTTTAAAGGCACTATGCCACCAGCAGCACACACACGAGGAAAATACGTTGGTTTAAACGTAGGACCGAAACGTAGTTTTAACGTTGTATATGTACCGAAGTGTCCGCCTGTTCAACGATTTATTCGACGTTGAATAATGGTTGAGAAGAAACAAGTTGAAATCAAGAACCGGATTATGAAGAAACAGGTTCAGTTGGCCAAAACAGAGCAAACATGGTTGCTGTCTGTTGGTATACATATTTAGCTTCATTTTGTCCGTTGGTTTCATTATGATATATTACTTTTACAACAGTAAGTTTTCCAAACGTCTGCTGTCGGGTTCGTAGCTGGAACGTTCTGCACTCGTCGTTGGTAGCTCGTTACGCTAATCATTCATCCACGGAGTCACCTTCAGAATCACTACTCTTTTACTATTTCTTTATATTTTTCATGGATAAAAAACATACATGAAAGAAATCCTACAAAATATTAAGTTGAATGAATGAAAAACGCAAAAATACAATAAATATTATAGCCTTAAACGTAATGTTAAGATTGATTACAAGCTTTATGTTTATGTTGATTTGAACGAAAAAGATCCCTTTCGGTAGGCCTGCAGGCTGAGGTAGATCTCGAAGTTTTTTATTTTCAAAAATTCAAATCTCGCCTTATATGAGAGCTATCGAGAAACTATTTACTGATTTGCAAATTACTCATCAAGAGCTGTTCAACGATACCCCACAAGACGTATATACATACACTCGGTTTGCTTTGCTTGGAGCGCTGCCCCCCAGACCCCCATAGGGGGTACGCCCCCAACTTCACTGTTTTTGAGAGCATGCGCCTCCTTTATCTTAACCAAAATCTCCCTGCAGCACTACACCACAATGGTGTCAATCTGCACCCTCCCACGGGGAGCTGCTCCCCCAAAGGGGAAGTTTGCCTCATTTATTGTAACCTACTCTTGGTCACACGCATTCAAAGAAAATTTCGTTTCTTTACCTTCAATGATTTGGAAATTGGGTTTTTGGGGCGGCCATTTTGGATCCAAGTTGACGACTTCTTGAAAGTTTTCTTATATTGTCGCGACCTACTTGTGATGGTACATATTCAAGTAAAATTTCATTTAATCAGCTCAAACGGTGTGCAAAATGGGATTTTGGGCGGTCATTTTGAATCCAAGATGGCGCCTTTTTCCAAATGTTGTAATATTTCCCTAAACTACTCGTCACAATGCACATGTATGCCAAATTTCGTATCTCTAGCTCGAACGGTGTGGAAAATCGATTTTAGGTCCGCCATTTTGGATCCATCACGTAATATTTTATTAACATACAAGTAATAATGTACCGTGTTACCAAATTTGATATTTCTATCTGCAGTCGTTTAAGCTGTGTATTTTATATAACAATGGGTTCGGCGGCCATTTTGGATCCAAGATGGCTACTTTTTGAACATTTCGTAATATTTTCTTGAACTACTAGTGACAATAATACACCTTTATGCCAAATTTTGTATCTCTAGCTCAAACGATATTGAAAATAGATTTCTTGTTCCGCCATTTTGGATCCAAGATGGCGTCTTTGAACTCATTAGATAACATTTTCGTAATCAAACAGTGATGTTGTACTTTTATGCTAAATTTGATTTCAATAGCCCCAGCGGTTTAGGCTGTATATTCTATACAACGATGGGTTCGGCGGCCATTTTGGATCCAAGATGGCGACCGATTTAGCTCATTAACGAACTTAACCGAGCTATTAAGCCTAGAAACAACATATAAAAATTTGGTTCAAATATCTTCAAAATTATGGCCGTTAGCGTGTTAATATATATATATATATATATATATATATATATATAAGCCCAACCCGTCTGGTCAGCGTGGGAGCAGTAGACCAACTCCTCCCTTCGGGGAGAGGCCTCATCCACTAGTGGATTGAATATGGCTGTGATTTATTATATAAGATACTTGATCTATATTTTTGTAACTCATATGTTTATAAAGGAAATCTCACATAAACGATATGTTTTTGTTCCGTTCTGGGACTACGCGTGAGAGTACTGACTGGTCGAAGGAGCGAGGAAAATATTCCCTGGTCGAAGGAGCAACGGAAACACGCGATCGTTGTTGTGTAAAAACAGGAAACATTAAAAAAATAATTTCAGTCAATACACTTTTGCACCTCCTAAACTTCTATTTTATTGAAAAATTTAAAGATTTATCGTTGCTGTGTGCCCGGTTTTAGTACACAAAATATATTTTACTTCTTGATATTGTTATGATCAGCCGAAAAGTACCAATAAATTCAGTCAGTGGTTCAAATTATTCTGAAGTAAGAAGCATATGGAAACAAAGGGTAATACCGACAACAATAGCCATTGAGCATCAAAACGCTTTGTCCCTGTTTCGTTCAATGTTAAAGTATGATGAAATATTTTGTTCCTGTCGATATGAAATAACTTAGTTGATTTATTTAAGACTTTTTTTTTAAAACTTTACAGTGACAGTTTTCCCCTTCCTTTCTTCCTCACTGAAAACAGGGACACTTACGCGTCCCGAGAATTATTTTCGGGACACCGGGACGTAGATCGCAATTCCGGTACGGTCCCGGATTTTTCGGGACGAATAGTTTCCCTATCCAATACGAGAGACTTACCTTGCACACTGCTCAATATTCTCCACAATACTGACAACTCCATCTACTGGCTTTGTTTAGAGGCACTCTTTATATATCTTCTACAGATACAACTAGCGCCATCTGTTGGATTTAACACGTATTACAACGAATGCAGCGAATAGACGATATTGGTTCCTCGCCCATTCTCTGCATGTTACTAGTTTTTATATTTTGGTAGCTTACACAGTGAATAACGCATCATCTCTCCCAAAAAAGTGACTGTAGATTTATTCTGACATATTCCTGCTTGCTCTACCTGATTCCCGTTATTCACTTCGACAGATTTAAGAGGAGTTTCATCCCATATTTATAATCCAATTTGAGTTTGGATCCTTTAAAAGTTTCCTTGCTTGAAATACTTTTACTAGTTGTGATACGACATCGGAAAAAGGGAAAAAAAATTATTTTAATAATCACCTGTCAAAACAAGAATCATCTGTAACGCTTATCTTGGTTTATTATCATCAAATAAATACCACACATTATTATGACAGTTTCATAGAATGTTATTTATATTGAATACGTGATATTCAAGCTCTATACATTCATTCTTTAAGATAAGATGTTATGTTATCAACCTGATAACAGTAAATGAAATTTTAAGTTCATTTTCTTGATAGAAGTTATACTAGAGTAATAGATCATTTGTTTTGGAGCAGTGCTTCTATTTGATCATTAATTTCCATCATTAATACGAAAGAAATAGTGAATGTTGAGGTATACATTTTATATTTTTATATACTTATGAATTTATTTAAGAGTTTCCCATAACGTTTATAGCCTTCGTAAGATTTTAAAAAAGAAACTTAAAAATAAGTCGATACTTTGTTATTTTTATTTTTCTAATTCAAGGTGTAATGTCGACTTTGTGAAAGCGCGTGCAAGAATTCTGTTGTTCCTAGTTTCGTTATGCCCCACCAGGTGGCAGACATTAGTACTCACAAAAATAGTAGATACTCAATGGGACTTGCGACTAGCGACAGGATGAGCAGACGAGGCTGAGCCATTCTCGCGAATGTGCATTACTCCTTAAGAGTAAATATTACCTCCAAGCATGTGCTTCCAGTTGCCAATTTGGTAATATGACGGGAAGCTAATCCAAGGAACCCGCGATCGAACGCTGGTGTGTTTTTTAATTGTATTTTTCTTCATGAAAATAACTTCTCTCTTTTATATATAAACGCATTAGGAAATTTAATATAATTAGTGAACATACGCATGTGAGGGTTAGGTAAGTCAGGTACGGTATTTTTTATATTGCACACACGATTAACTCATGTTTTCACAATGTGCTGTTCCTGTCGTTAGTCACAAGTCTCAATGTGTTTTGGAACCGTACCCGTGGAGAAGCATCTGTCAGTGTGCGGTGCATTACTTGAAGAATAACGAAGAGTGACAAACAGGAGCTGGGAATTAGTAGCTTGGCATAGTGGTTAAACCATCGGATAGCTTGTAAACCGACCTATGTTCGTTTCCCGGAAATGTGATATGTTTTAATCTTTAAAAATTTAACTTCACTTTTTTTCTTTCTACTTATAAAGAATGGCTGCCCTTAGATTCCTTTGACATATATATATATTTGCCGTTTACAAGTTAGATTAGGTTAGAATGGTCAGATTGGATTATATTTATAAATACGCATTTTGAAAATGAACACTGTTCACTGACATAGATTAGAAAAATCGTATTAGATATTTTTCTGCATTATACAGAATCTACACAGTTTTTCTCTTGTACACCATTCAAAATTACCCACTCACCCGCGGGATATGGTTCACTGTAACTGTAAAAGGTGGGTCTCCAGCGGGGTATAATTCCTATACCGACTGATTCGAAATAGTAGAGGTGAGCAATTTTCTTCCGTGGCAACCGTTCCTGATCTATTCTGAGGTGTTGTAGGCGATATATTGCTGGCAATGGCAGTCTTATTCAACGCTAATTACTTCATGGTATGTAACACTAAATGAGATTATACTTAGAGGAGAAGGTCCAAATACGGGCTACCACTCTTATTTTTCGAATATCTCGAAAATATTCCAAAGAATGTACTAAACAACTGCAAATATATCTGAGATATGTTTACTTTATAATGTAGTTCAAAATTTAGATTAGAAACCCATGACTATGATCTTAAACACATATTTTACAGAGATGTCATAATCTTGATTTTTGAAACACTGGCCTAAATATGGGCTACCCTTTAAAGTTACCTTATATAATTAAGAAGAAATTTTAACAGTTCAAAATAATGTTCAAGAGTGATATAGTGATGATAAATGTATATTTACAAAAGTCAGAGATAGTTCTTCTTTTCTGCACCAGCGCAATCTTTATGTGCTCACCTCGAACACATGATACATATAACCCATTGCTCTCATTGTGTGTTCAGAGAATATCCTATTTCAGAATATGCAATTCGTATCTTCATCATCTCACTTTTCTTGTGCAGCTGGTGTATCAAAGTAACTATCTTCATCATCACAATGATCTAGATCAGAAAATATCATCCTGGATCCTTCTCAATTTGATTCTTGTCTTGTAAATTCTAAAGTTCCTTGTTTTCTTTTCCGTTCAGGTATCTTCAGTTTTTCTTAATTTTTCAGCTCTTTGCTCAACTTAACTACAGTAAAAGATAATCTCTTCTCGCATTTACTAGATTTCTGCTTTTCCAAGGAAGCCATAAATGTTTCTTAGTATGGGTTTTCCGTTATAGCAGTAGCACTACCTCGTTTTCTAAGTCGATTGCTGACTTTTTCTCTTTATGACAGGAACTGCTGAAATATGAAAAGGACTTACTAGGTCTAAAATTCCAAGTACTGTGTTCTAATAGAAGGAAGCTCTTAAGATGAAGATGTAGGTAGGCAAGGTAGCCCGTATTTAGACCATTCATAGGAGTTGTTTCGTGACGCAACAGAAGTCAATATGTAATATTATTTATTCTTTGTTTTATACTGACTACGAGTGCTGTCTCCAAGGAATACAAATCGGGCGTAAGCCATAGTGCTGTTACCGCCCATACAATTAATTTTATCTTATCTTATCCAAGGAATACAACTTACCTTATAAAACATTTCATACGTGGTTTTATTGTGTTTAAAAATCTGAAATAGAAATACCTGATAAAACTTTCCCACTGTTGAAAACAGGCACAATATACAAATAAATCAACCACATCAACTCTCTGTCGCTAATAGAATTCCGCCGCAACCTTTGTCCTTGGGGAATTGTTTCACACATTTGTCACCAGTCAGCAGTACTACACAAGCATATACAAGTCTGAAACGTCTACTAGCCCGTATTTAGACCATAGCCTATATTTGGACCTTCTCCTCCACTATTATTTGTATTTCTGTTATGAAGGTTCAAAAAGAGTGTAAGCATCATTTTTAGGATACTCTGTATGTATTAGAGTAACATGTAGTGGGATTTCTCTACTTTGCTTTTCAATTCAAGAAAGGGATCTTTCGCTTGAAAAACAAAGAAGAATAGTTTTGCAGAACTGAAAAATTAAAACTGACCAAAATTGCTCCTTGGTCTCGTTTAAGATTCTCTGCCGCTGTACTCCAAAGTTATCACTTACCTTCTTCTTCCTTCTTTTTAGATTCACATTATTTCTTGTACCTATTATTCTTTCAAGTTTTATGAAATTCTTTATTATGAAATAACTAAAAAAAAGAGGGGGGGGTTCTTCTGTTTGAATTTATATATATGTATACAACATGTAGCAGAACAAACTTGAGGACATTATGGTACATCAAAAAATTAAGAACTTCTTAGTTAACGGAGTGGAAATTTCTTAAAAGCAAAGATACTGATGGAACAGAAAAGATTTATTTTTTTCTGTCTTGGTTACAATGTCGAAGTATGTGACAAACCATGTTTTGGTTACTAGAGCGCAATTACTTTTTGGGAGATACCGGTGATATAAAAGTCAAATTCTGTCTGTGGAAAGTTATCAAAACGTGTGGAAATAAACTTACGTTCTTAAATTGCTGAAAGAAACGGAAGGCAAATACACAGTAATGGGTATTGGATGGAAAGTGTTGTCTGTTGAAGGGTATGTTGTTCGTAGCTGCCATCTTGAAGCCCGCCACTTTGAATCTCGATTGATTTTCTTAAATGGGGAACGGGTCGTGTAATATATCATTCAGGGTTAGAATTTCGCGAGAAAAACGTTTGTGAAGTCAGTTTTACCGTAAATGTTGAGGGGTAAGGCCACGGTATATGACACTTCTAAAATAAATAAATTTAAAATAAATATAAATCCATATCAATATGGCACTAGACTCAGGAACAATTATTATGCATTTTGGATTTATTTCTTCAGTTATTTCAAAACAAAATGGCCGTTTTCAAACTATTGCACCATTCCCCTACACAGTGCCAAATACCATTATTTCTTACAATAATTTCTCATCTAAAGCTTATATCAATAAACACATATAATTTATAAATTTCTCCCTTTTTAAAGGTTGAGTTGGTTAGCTGTTACAAGTATTTTGCAGGGGAGGGGCGAAATTTTTAAAATCGACCCTGCTAGGAACTTAAATGAAGTTGCACTTCATTTTGGAGATACAGCGTTTCCAGCTTGGAGCTCAAAGTCGACGCCTGCAATATGGGAATTATTATAAATCTGAAATTATGCATTCAATGAAAATATCGTTTGTTGAAATTTGTTTCTAACTACGTGGTGAATATCAGGAGTACAAACACGGTGTCACTGGGTTTTCAGTGTTGTCAACTTGGAATAACGTTCAAATGTTTCAAATGGCACTACGTCGTGTTATTAGGTATTTGGCATCATCTAGTGATGATAAACAATATACGTAAAGCACATGCACTGTAGTGTTGCAAACTGTGGATAAGACAATGGTTTTCGCGATTTTACACAAACTATGTATTTTCCTAGGATAGGACTCTACTTCATCTAGTGCCTTATCCATAGTTTGCAACACTGTGGTGTGTGTTTTATGTATTTTTTATCATCCCTAGAGGAGGCCAAATATCTAGTAACACGACGTAGTGCCATTTGAAAAAAATAAACTTCATACTAGGTGGGCAACACTAGCAAACTGGTGACATCGTGTTTGCACTCCTAATATTCACCATGTAGGTAGAAACAAATTTTCAGAAACGAAACGTTTATTCAATGTATTGTTTCAGATATACATAAATTAGTCACTTTCTTTCCATATTCCATTAGTTGACTTTGAGCTCCAAGTTGGAAACGCTGTATCTCCAAAATAAAGCGGGATTTCATCCACATTTATAGATGTTTTTATGTGTTTCTATGTCAGTAAAAATCTCGCGAAAGGAATGTATTTTCTTCTGAATAACCGTGTACATATACGATAGGTATGATTGTCCGCTTAATTCACACCGTTAGACCAATTAAAAGGAAATTGTGCATGAGAAAAACTTAGGGTGAATCCGATAACAACGTTCTCTAACGGCGTTTAGTGAAACTAGCACAAATTCTTTTAATGGAGAAAACTAACCCAATAAAAAGGACCTGCCACCAGTTTAACACGATCAAATGAATCGAGGTTGTTAAACTCCAATCTGGAATCCATTTTCTTCTACATAATTTGGTTGAAGTTCTAACACTAATTTTAACATGGAGAAGGCTAAGCAAAGGACAAAAGGTACTGCCGCTTTCAGAGTCACCAGATTGATAAACGGTTCGACAAATCTAAACTCAAATCTAAAACCTAGATTCAATAAGCTATCAGCTTTCATTTAGATCAATCTCCGGGTGTAGGATTAGGAAATTAACATGGTCGCGACAGCAGTGGAACGTGTTTTTGCATGCAGGATCCTCTAACTGCCCAAGCAGTTTCTCTCTCATGACTAACCAGGAACACTCGCCAGATGTCAGAGACCGATTTTAATGAAAATTCGTATGTGAGTACAGTGCCTAGATAAACCTTCACAGCCAAAATTATAGGTGCTGTCGTCACCAAATAACGGACAGAGGAACCCGAGAAAGATGGAACGTAGAGAGCCAGTTAATCGAATACAGAGTACGGGAAACCCCTTTTAATTTATAAACTCTAATATACGTATATTGAAAGCAAGTAGGTATTAATTGATACTGGACAGGAGGTGAGTATGTGCTGGAGAGTATGATGAAAATGACCGCCATCTTGAAAGCGGCCATATTGACTATGCTTCATTCCTTTTAATTTGAAGTGGGTCATGTGGTATATGAATCTGTGCTCGAATGTTAAAAGAAACCCAACGATAAAGTTACTTTTGTTATAACTCTAAACCTGTATGACAAAAGGGCTTGTGAAACTGACTTGGAGAATATGTGAGTAGAATGATGAAAAACCATTATTTATTGAAACAGTTAAAGGAACAAAAACCAAACTGTTACAGAAGAGGTGCCGTTATGATGGAAAATATGATCCTCATGGTCGTAACATGATATGCACGATGTTACGACTGCACGATGTACTGTATATTACGATGCACTGTAAAGTTGTAAATACACTAACAGAAGATAAAGTAAAATTTCAAGAAGGCGTAATGCTAGGTGAAGGGACCTTTTTCCAGGTCAATTTCACGTGTCATGTCAAAATTGACTTCATCACTGGGTATCTTAGAACATTCCAGCACAGATTAATAACTCACATGGCCCACTTCCTATTTAAAAATTTTGAAGCGTAGTCAAAATGGCCGCTTTCAAGATGTCGGTCTTGTCCTCATACACTCCAGGATGTATCACCTCCTGTCCAGTATCCATTAATACCCATTTTCTTTCAATGTTAGAGTTTATAAAAGAAAAAGCGTTTTCCGTGCCCTGTATTCGATTTACTTACTCTCTACGTTCCATCTTTCTCGGGTTCCCTTCTTATTTGTTGACGGCAGCACCTACAATTTTGGCTGTGAAAGTTTACCTAGGCACTACATACTAATTTTCATTAAAATCGGGCTCCGACACCTAGCGAGTGTTCTCTGTAAGAGACACGATAGTCAACCTACTTACCACGATGGCGCGCCATGTACACCCTATTCCAAAAAGGATGACCGCATTGATTACCGCAATTTTCAGCTGAAAATTCTCCAAGTCCAACTTCGGGTATCGGAAGAAAGGATGAACCTTCCCAATTGGGAAAAAATGTGCAGATGTTTTTTTTTCTTCAATAAGACATGCTAAAATGTTATTAAGTGTAGAAAAAAGTAACATGCATTAAAATACGTAATGATACAGTATTTCGAAACATTCCATACATCTGAGTACGTGATCGTTTTGTCACCTACGTTTCCATACGTAAAAGCTCATTTGCAATGAAAGTGAAGACATCAAATTTAGTTCCCGTGTAACAGCCTAGTTGCTGTTCCATTTTTATATTTATTTTCTCCCCTTTTATTTTCTTAGTCTCCGTTTTGTTTCCTTTCTGTGTGTTCTCCTTAGCTCATTCTCTTCGGTTGGTTTTAGTCTCTTTGAGCGTGTTTCGTTTGGATTTTTATCGTTATCCATCCAGGTTTTCGTTAGTCACGCAGCAATGACTTGGATCTAACGCTTGCTTTTGATTGGACCCTAGTCAATGCTTCGTGACTTGTTTTTTGCTGATTGGTGTGAATCAGCCTTCTTCTCCGTTTGCTGGGAGAACTGCTCTCCCACGCCATGTTAGTTCAGTTTCAATTTTAATGACGAGACGGGTGGATGCATGGGCTTTCCGTCATCTGTACTTCCTAAGCCCTGTCTACGAGAGGTAAACTCCAAATTTTCGAATTTACATCCATTACTCAATTTTGAAAGTGCGGATTTATACGGTTTCTTTCCTATAACTCTGTCAAGTTTTTATGTTATGTTTCATATTTTTGATTATGGTATTTTCACTTTCTACAATTGCGAAATTCTGGAATTCGGTAATTGAATTACTGACTTCCTGACGCTATCTACTCGACCACCACTGGTTCTTATAGAAGATATCCCACAAAACCTCACGTTGGAATGGCTGATTGAAAAGAAAATCATAGGGCGCGCTCTCATAGATAGCCACTTAATAAATTCTTCAATTTGAGCGCCGCATCAATTTCTTTTTATACATGTATGAACAATTTATTTTACATTTTAGTACGAATTGCTTAAGAAAAGGATGTCTTTAAGGAGTTCTTTATTACGACTGTCTCGACCGTGCAAATGAACAGCTCAGAAATTGGAATAAGATAAAGATAAAATGAATTTTATGCCTACCAAATAGATAATTGACAGGTGGAATGAAATGTTAACAACACTTGTGCGTATGCCCACCACTAACCTGGGCTGCGTCCCCCAGCGGTTCCACCGCCCAGCTGTCTTCGAACGCACAGTGTCCCCCTTGCACACCTCGCTAGGTGTGCATCCAAATACATCCTAGCTTTCAGAAGCAATCAGTTACTTATACACATCCTAGCAATTAATTAATAATAAGTATTAACATATAAAAATATATATTTAAAGAAAAAGAGAAGCAAAAGTGTTGTCCCGGGCGAGATTCGAGCCCGAGACCTTCCACTCAAGAAGCTGACATCTAGACCAGTCATCTACGAATGCGACCTGCCAAACGGCTCTTTCAAACTTGTATTTACAGTGCACGTGTTACCTAAGAAGCCTAGTCACGTGTCTTATTTCCAATCTTTGTGCTCAACTGATGGCGTTGTCCTGGTTAATTTGCACCGTTGAGAAAGTCTTTTTTATTAATTTTTTTCGGGTTATTGCGGTGTTGATACTTGTTCTCAAGCTAATATTGTGTGGCTCAAATCATAAAGTGTTCTGCAGTCAGCAAAACCAAGCCCGGTGCAGGCTACTATTTATTTTAGGATAAAGATGTCTGTAATAACAAAATATTAACATGTGTTTTTAAAATATATACATACGTAGAAATATGTAAAAGTAACAATGCAATGTTGTATTGTCACCCGACTTAAGTCACTATTCGAAATTGCATCATTGTATGACGTCGGGAAATTAGTTAAATTAACGTTCCAAGTTTTGAGGACACCACGAGCAATTTTGAGCTAAAGAAACGAATGTAGAACTTAGAACCGACAAAAATGCTGCTTTTTTTTATTTTTCTGGTTATGTTCTACCACGTCAGGACATCCGAACAATTCATGGATATAGAACCACTAACAATACATAGCATAAACTTTTTTTTAAAGCCAACTGTTGTCTTTTTCTTTAATTCAATTTTCAAATTTTCTTACCTCTCTCAAAATTTTAAGTTTGCGCCAACAAATATGCAAAAGTTACCATCTTGTAGAGCTTGAAAAATGTTCAACTTTTAAAAAAAAGGTCATCGTAGGTGCAAATCCGACTGATATATCGCTAAACTACCACCAAAAAAAAACACTTTACTTTGAGGTTAGGTTAGCTTCTTTTGAGCTGACATTTGGTGGAGAGCCATCATTTTTCATGGTGAATATGGTAGTATTTTTTTATTTATCACGAATCTTTCCAACGCACTTTTTACCATCTTACCGTGCTTGGCCCTTTCCGAAATGGCGGCTGGAGTTTTTTACTCTTGTAAACATGTACGGAAACTTGAATCTCTCAAAACCCATAAAATCTAGAGAGCTTAATCAAAAATCGTTGTGAAGCTCTTAAAGTATAGTTCAAAGATATGGAATCACCTCTTCCGAAAATTGACTTCTTTAATCCAATAGTTAGGCTGAAAAATAAGTAATGAATTGTATAAAACGTGATTTTAACAATTTTTTTGGAGTGAAGGGATTGAATAAAATTCTGCAAAATTTTGTAATATTTAGACCTACCGCCCGAGTGTATGCCCGCAAAAAAAACATGGCCCTAAATCACACACCTTCTCTTCTGTGGGTGTTCAAACATGGCCAATTGCGAAAAATACAGGATTTCGGGCTTAAATGTCTCAGAGGGGTTCTCATGACAAGTCTGACATTTGGTATCGAGGAAACTTTGCATAACATTTCTTTAAAAGTCGTTCTGATATCTTCAGCTATGTAGGAACCCACATACGAAAAATAATTTTTTTCTAAAATGGTGATGTAACCATTACCTAAAATTATCCAGGAATGACCCAATTTTACTATCACTAACCTAAACCAATCTAATTTTCCTTATCTAAAATCTCCAATGTATAAAATGGTCCACTTAGCATGACTCAATCTGGTGGTGTTTTAATAGGACAAATCTCGGCAATATTTTTCTAGTTGTAAAAGTATCTCATGGTCAAAACCTTTGCTTTCTAAACCAATGCCACATGGACATGGGTTTGAGCCCTGGTCAAATTACGCATTTTTACCCTCTAGTTATTTAGACAATAATAACTTCTCTTCACCAGATGACAAAGTATAGAATTTGCAACCAAGCCAGAGAGAGAGAGAGAAATCAAAGCCTCATCACTTCCATATGAAACAAGCATTTCAGAGTACAGTTTAGTCTCTTAAAGTGACTCATCCTTCGTGGGAATCGTGAACTTTGGGGATATAGAATTTGTATGACCTTTGGGGATAGTGAATTTGCTGTATGGTACCTTGATCCGACTTTTATTTTATTTTTTGACGTTGGATTAATTACGAGCATTGTGCAGTCATTTACCGGCATTTTTAATGATAAGTTTTTTAACCCATATTTGTCACGTAATGACTGTAACAAATGTAAATATAAAAACGATGACTGCTTTTTTTTAGGTTTTTGATTTGAATAGGAAGGAAAAAATAGCTTTTAGCTGGTATGGTTATGTGTTTGGTAATTATTACGTCAGCAGAAATATTTGTTTACTTGTTTAACAACAGCTTGCGAAATTGCTGTTTTTTTTTCATTTCCTTTATTATGGTAGTGTTGGTTTCCTTGGCTTTTTATAGAAAGAAATAATATTATTTTCCAAGTCCAAGTTCGCTTGCAGTTTTTTATAGAAGATCTTGTTTAATCAAAGCTTCTATGTGTTCTTGCTTAATTAAACGAAAATAATGTGAGTAAGAAATGTTTCTAATTTCGAATTTAATAAATGCAATAAAATTTATTTGGGCAATTCTCCCCCCAATACCACGAACATTTGTAACGTATGGTATTAATTTAAAGTTTTTTGGTATTTGAGATTTAGACCATATGGAAATTGTACTAGCTGGATCTATTACAGTAGGAATTATTTTATCACCGATGCGAACATTGATCATAGCTTTGTTTTTGTTGGTATTATATTTCACTATTTTTTTATTTTTTGTTGTTGTTAACTGGCCATAAAATATTTATGAATCAGTTGCTCAGGTCCTTTTGGTGAAAGTTGAGCTATCTCCTTATTTGTTTCTCTTTACGTCCGCGGACCTTTTTGAATTTTATTCTGGGTCCGGGACGCGGTCTTTAGTTTTTTAAGTCCGTGTCCTTTTTCTTACGGTGCCAACAAATCTGTGCTGAGTGGTCTGGCTTAAAACATGCGGCACATACTGAAACAGTGCCAGATCCACTTTGATCTTTTCACCATCTTTCTTGTTATTGTGTGCCTCGTTTTTGCTTCTTTTTTTATTATTATAGTACTTTTTGTTTTAATTTTTTGTAGTCTTGCTTTTGGCTAGTATTATTTTTAATAACCATTAGCGACAATTCAGCCAATTTATTGGTGATACTTTTTAAACTATTTTGAGGTTGGGTTGTTTGTTTAGGAGCAGGATTGACTTGTTGTATTTGGTAGGTTGATGTATCAATAATGTGTTTGACGGTTTTTTTTTAAGGTGTACTGGTTGGTTCCTATACCAAGCAAGGATGAGAGGTTGGGGCAAGGTTTGGTTACTTTGTGATTTTGTTGGTTGAAATACAGGTATTTCGTTAGGTAGCTCAGGTTTTGACCATGGAAAAGAAGTTTTTATGCTTGAGGATGGTTGATATGGATATACTTGACCAGATGTTTTTTTTTTTTTTTTTTTAAGTTTATTACGGGTTTTTGTGTGGTCCATGCTGGTAAAGTTTGTGTTGTTGCTGATTGTTGGTATTGAATTTGGCCTACTCAGATTTTGTATGTGCGAAATTTGGCTATTTTGAAACTGGCCGTATGGCTTCTGGTAGTCCATCTGCGGATGCATTTGTTCCTCTGATTGCCGAATTGGATTGTTGATATAAGTTTTTGAAGTCTAACCCTGTTGTGCTTTGCCCACCAATGCTAGCAATGCTTGAGACTTTTCCATAAATTGTCTCTTCCTTAACAAATCCGTTGATTTGTTAAGGAAGAGAGCGTGTTAAGGTTACACGCTTCAAGTGCGTGTAAACATTGTTGTAAATCGCTCACGGATGCGTAGTGTTCTAATGCTATATTTTTGAGAAATTATTTTTTAAGGCCTAATGACAAAAAATGAACGTAATGTTTTTTCTAGTTTTGAATTGGTAGAGTCAAAGATACACGGTAGTGGTTTCAACCCTCAACCCTTTATTTATATACAAGAACAAAGTTAATAAAATTAACCTCCCGAAGAATACTGTTTACAGGTATTTAAGTATGAACGATTACAAAGATATTTTATTTTATGGAGTGATCAGATAGAGACTGTGGAAAATAGGAAGACACCAGTTCCTTAGCAAACTGCGTCGGGAGGCTGTACCAGTTCCTTGGCGAACTGCGTACAGGAGAAATATTAAGGTAAGAGTACACATTAGTTCCTTAGCGAACTACGTGTGCGGATGACACCAATTTCTTAGCAAATTACGTGTCAGGTGATTGCACCAGTTCCTTGGCGAACTGCGTACCAAGGATGTTTCAGTTCCTTAGCAAACTGCGAACGGATGAAAAAGAGGAGCTGACCGCCCGGGGAATGAGTGATGGCTCTTGCTCTGTGCAGGTCCTTTTTAAAGGTAATTGTAGGGGTGACTCCTCTTGTTTTTCCTACTTGACTCCAGCTCCCTCCGTTTTCCGTTATTCGCTCCATCTGGTGTTAGTTTGCGGAGTTGACCGTTGTTAGCTCAAATGTGTGTGTATGACTTGTTTACTTACATAACCACATGTTTGTTCTATAAACATGTGTGTTTTTGTTTATACAATGTCCACGTGTTTGTAATACACGCTGGTCATTACGATATAACGATGTTCTGTCAACACGCACCACTTCTCTGATGTTATATTTTAAACATAATAATTACTTATGTCCTGAAATGCTTGTATGGATACATATAAAACTAATTATTATCATTTTATCTAATTAATCATGCTTTGAGGAATATATCATTACATAAAAATAAATTTTCCAGAACGAGATTCGAACCCACGACCTCACGATTTGAAGCCACGCGATTTACGACTGAGCTAACATGAACACATGTATCCACTTTCTGATAGAACTCCTTCTGAAGAAACATGACTGAATTTTCGGTGTTCAAGACAGTGACATTGATATACGTTGCAAATGCTGCTGTTTTTCCCTCCTTTCTCTTGTTTATTGTACTATGAATGCGAGAACTAAATTTGCTGTCTTCACTTTCATTGCAAATGTGCTTTTACGTATGGAAACGTAGGTGACAAATGATCACGTGCTCAGATGTATCGAAGGTTTCGAAATACTGTATCATTACGTATTTTCATGAATGTAACTTTTTTCTACACTTCGTAACATTGCAATATATCTTATTGCACATAAATAAAGAAAACCACATTTGCAAAACAAATCAAATTGCGAATGTTCACCGTACTTTTGAGGGCTCGAACCTGACATTTTTTATTTACTGTTTTCGAAGATACACGAAGCTGGACTTAAAGAATTTTCAGCTCAAAACAGTCTAATCAATGCGGTCAGCCTTTTTGGAATAGGCTGTACCATCCTGTAAAGCACGGTTATCACATCTCTTCCTGTACTATTCCAGCTAATATTTTGATACTACCTGTATTTCTACAGTATTTTAACTTGTTCGTTTTCTCTTTCTAGGCGATGGTTCTTGAACTCTATTACACTCCAGTGAGCGCTCCATGTCGCACTGTTCTGCTGACAGTGAAAGCCTTAGGACTTCAGCCAAACCTTATTCTTCTGAACCTTTCTGCCAATGAACATCTTGAACAAGCATTCCTCGAGGTAAGAATAAAAAACTAACTATACACTAAAACTTCCTTTATTCGGACTTGATGGGACTGGATCCGTTCCTGATTAAACGGAATTTTGGATAAAAGAGGTTTTAGTGTTTCAATGTTTTAAAATGCTATACTATCTACGAAAATTTAGTTGGGCATCACAGAATAATGGATTTCTCCATATCACCCACGTCAGGGTTTCTCAACGTGGGTGTCGCGATCCCCATGGGGGTCACGAATTGTTTGCAAGGGGGTCGCAAGGTGTGTGTGTGTATTAAGCCTCCTGAAGGTTTCAACACACATAAAAAGTGAAACGAAACCGCTTATTACAAACAAGAAAAGTACGGTACTTTTGGGGGGTCCGCCGGCCAGAAGATATGGTAAAACTGGGTCGTGAAATAAAAAAGGTTGAGAAACGCTGATCGACGTTAACCCATGAATAACCGATGGCTAAGACAAGTAGTTTTGACAACATTTACCAGCAAATGGCACACCTTGATCCACATGACCTCTAATACCCCGATTCGTGCTTGTTTCAATTATCTTGAGTAAATCGAAGAAGAAAATACAGTGTCAAATTTGAAGTAAAACTACCTCTGAAATCCACTGAGTACTCCAAAGTAATATGAAAGAATTAAAAGTGCAGGAAATGGCGACTTTCAGAAATAGATGAGACCAGTTTGTCCTGCTGTTACAGAAGCCATTAATTTCAAGCTATTTCGTCTGTTTAGCTGCTCAGAAACCAGTCATAGAGTGTGAACAAATATCAGAATTACCAAACAACGAAAAAAGCTCCATGGAGGCATCTATTGCTGAGTTTGCAAAGCTTGTTGGTCACAAATATTCGTCAACAGAGGACGCTGCTCTCTCATAGCTTTTCCTTTTACAATAATCAACCAGGAGTTTTTTAATGAGGGCCTATGGAGGACCCTCTTTTTTTCCTTTTCCTCAAAATATTAACTTCTATTTTATGTTTATTGAGGGTTTCCGTTTTATTTTTTTTCCTTAAAAATTAATCCACTCTCGCTCTTCCAAAAGATTGTCAGTTTCGCCTTTTCCCAATGAATTTCAATTTCTCAGTATAGTTTCATTGTAACGTAATATTCCGTTCTTTTCAACAAAAAAATCAAAACTTAGCCTACTTTTCCGTTTAAGCAAAATATATTTTTCACTTGCGATATTCAGAAATATAGTGATATCCCCATAGATTCCTGCTCCCAAGGTACTAATACGTGAATCAAGTAAACAACACTGGGACAATTTGGAGTGCAATAACGTCTAACCTGCTGAAATGGTACATTACCGCCCAGCATGCATAGTTTCCAATACCTTAAAAACACGTGGGACTTGTATCTGAAGAACAAACCTTGTGAATTTGAATTTATTTATGACCTTTAGGTATACATGGCTCAGGCCGTGATGAGTTAGGGGAAAGGATGCGGCCAGGTCCTAATTTCAAGGTGCCATCCTGGCATTTGCCTGGTGTGACTGAGGAACATCCCTGGAGAAACCTCAGAATGGGTGGAAAATTGGATCTAAACTTCGTCGGTACTTTTCGACCACCCTGTATAACTGTATATGTATATGTGGAGTAAAAGCAAATTCTGATTTGTTCTAAGTG
Organism: Lepisma saccharinum; assembly: GCA_022664845.1. NCBI lineage: Eukaryota > Metazoa > Arthropoda > Insecta > Zygentoma > Lepismatidae > Lepisma > Lepisma saccharinum. The sequence continues at coordinate 51,863 of JAGDQP010005117.1, read as the reverse complement.
TAGTTTATTGTTAGTTGTAATTGTAGATTTGGTATTACTACATTACCACATTCGAGAGTCAAATCAGTATAGATTATACACATTGCAGGGGTTATTCCGGAGATCTAGGAACGTGGTTGAGGTATCGTTGCAAAGGTCTCGTCGTAATTTTTCCAATGAACATTGATCAACCAAAGCCTGCTGGTGGCACATGCCCACGGTCCCCCGACTGGTCTTCGTCTCACTGTTTTTTTACATTTCTTAGTTTGAATTTTATTTGAGGTCTTTGATAACAAGAAGAGACAGAGTGAGAAATGTGAGAGTTAGAGGTACAACAAAGGTTGTTGAGATATCTAAGAAGATACAAGAAAGAAGACTGCAGTGGTATTGACATGTAATGAGGAGAACAAATGACTATGTAGTCAGAAGAGTGATGGCAATGGAAGTGGAGGACAAGAGAGGTCGAAGGAGACCAAGGGGAACTGGATGGATAGGGTTAAGAAGGATCTCGGGGAGAAAGGTCTGTCAGGGGAAGAAGTTCAGGACAGGGCTTTGTGGAGAAGACTCATCAGAAATGTCCACCCCACGTAGGTGGGAAAAGACGGAAAGAAAAATATAACCTTCTTTGAGCATTACATCTAACTTTCTTTTAAGTAGTTTCTTTTCGTTTATTAGTTGTAAACCTAAATTACATGTTGATCTTAAAAAGTGATACGATAAAGTCTACACTTATTTACGCAGTGTTCTCAAAATCGTTTTTAAAATATAGGAAATCTCCAAATGAGATGAAATCAGTGTTAAGTGCAATTTGACGCCAAATTAATTTAACGAAATAAAATCGGTGTTTTGTATCTTTTTCCACAGTTGTGTGTTTTATCACATACTCGGTACCACCTCGAACGTATAAACACCTTTTTCTTTATCCTGATTTTTTTTACTATGCTTTTCAATATGACACCCCGGGATGGGCGTAAGCCACAGTTGTAGTGTTACCGCCTTCACAACCTCTAAAGTTCGGAAAAGTTCGGAAGCGGATTCCGAACGAACTACAGTCCCACAATTGTGATGAAGAGTTCGGATAAAGTTTTGGTTCGCTTCAAAGACAAACTTTCGAAAAGAAAAAGGAGTCCCCCCAACCACCCGCCCCCGCTAAAGTAACCACATGGATCAGTTGTCGGCCATGGTTGTTGTGCCTGGGAAAGAAAAGGATGTTGTATTTTTTTCAATGGTTTATTTTTCACTTGATGTTATTATGATCTTGACCCTCAAACAGAATCACAGAAAAGGATATGCAAAATAAGTGCAATCAAAGTATTTCGTAGTGGGGAACGGGGGGGAGTTCAGTTTTCGTTTTTTTTTTGTTTGTTTTTTTCGAAAAAATCTAACTTTTCCTGATTTTTTCAACACAAATTTAGCTGTTGCTAAATACAAGTTAATGGTTGTATGTACACATGCGATGCCTGGAGAATAAATCCTTTTTGTTTCATGTAAATAAAACATTTGTGGGGAGAGCAGTGGCGATTCCAAGTGACTCGTACGAAATAAGCGTAAGTATTTCAGTATAACTAATTTCTGATTACAGATATTTTGCTCGTCTCAGATCACAAATGGAACTAAATATTTTCTTATTTGTCATTACCAACATATTGCATTACGTGACGAAAAATATTTAGTGCAATCAAAGTATTTCATAAGTGTGAGGTCAAAAGCTCAATTTTGTTTTTCGATAAACTTCTAAATTCCATTTTTTATTTTATTTTATTTATTTGTTTATTTTTAAGGATGCATCTTTAGCTACATTATATTATTGTATATAAAAACATAGGCGTCGTTAGAGGGGGGATGGAGGGGACATGCCCCCTCCCAATTATTTTCTGTCATATCTAAGGTCGTGAACTTACCGGCATTTTACCGGTAGGGCCAAATAAATTGTTGGTAGTTTGTTGAAAGCAGGTCTATATCATAGATAATTTGTGAAGCCTACCACAAATTTTATTTTCTAAAGTTGGCAACCCTAGTCATACCTCTACGATTTTAATGTGGTCCGGGTAAATTACAGTATTAACACTTGAAACCGAGACTTATCAGAACTTCTTCATCAAAGTTGTTGTTGTACGTAAGTACTGTATCTGCATATTTAAGATACATCGTACGTAGCAGCTCATTTATTAGAATTTTGTTCGTTATCTCTTTGCAATACTTGATTATTTATTAGTCTGCAATTTTGAGTGACAGGTTGTAGTAGTTCTAAGTTTAAATGCATGGACGAACTTAATCTTACCTTCGCAAATGAACAGAAGTTAATTACGACTGAAATACTCTATAGGTGTCTTCACTAGGATTCCTTGGGAAAACTTTGGTAAACTTGGACTTCGTCCCGTCACGATTCGCCTTTAGCTGTTAAAATTCACACGCATGCCCCCTGTCGGGATTCGAACCCGGGACCTTCTAGCCGATGGCCTACCGCCGCAGACCGCTCGGCCACCTGACCAGCAGGATTCCTTGGAGACAGAATTTGTTGGTAGTGTATTTTTTTTAAGGGTTGCAAATCCAATAGAAATTAAACTTCAGCCCCTAAATGAACGCCTCTGCATGTGGTCGTTTAGTTCAATGACCACTACCATATTTGATTCCTTTCATCTAACACGAGTAGCTAAATTGGATTTTCCTTATGACTATTAATCAATCACAGCTTTATTAGGGCTGGAGCTATCTTTTCTATTGTATTACGTGTTGAAATTAATTTATTTTATGGAACTATATCTTCAATTTTCTGCTTAGAACCTACTGCACTGAGTATTCAGAGGGTCACTTCATGTCATGCCGAGGGCCACATCTGGTTGGTAGGCCTGGAAGATTATAGGGCAGATCCTAGGATTTTATTGCGAGGAAGGGCAGTGACATTTTTTTTAGAATACTAATTTCTAATAGTATTTGTTCTTATAATTCAATTTTTAAATGTCTTTATCGGGTTTCGGTGATGGGGAATATATCTTCCCGCCCCCACTTCCCTGTGTTCTTGAATGCTTATGAATGAAAGTTTTTGCACTATAGACTATGAGCTACTAAGCATTAAATTTCTTCTAGCATATTAAACCAAACCAAACCAAACTGTGCAGTTAAAAAGTAACTTGAGCATGTGAAATATAGATGTCTCCCCCAACTATTTACAAGCTAACAACGCCTATGTATAAAAATGTAACGCATAGGGAATAAATCGGTTTTGCTTTACGTGTCATAAATAGGATAACTACGAGGGGAGTAGCGTGAGTTTAAAAGAACTCTTACGAATTTCGCTAAAATGATTCGGGCGGGACTCAAGGAATTCGGGGACCGATTGTTCGGAAATGAATGTAATCTTATGAATGTGACGCCTCGTCATGTATCTCATGTCTTTGTCTTTTTTCTAACTATCGTGGGCTCGAATCTTAATGTCCATGCCCATTGCGAATACGTTTATTTATTGACATTTAATGATTAAATTAGATATATTAAACAGTTCTACAGTCTATCGTCTATAATATTTGACATTTTAAAGTCAGTTATTGATTAGTTGCTATGGTTACAGTCCGTCATATGACGTCAGTCACTCTATAAGCTCTAGCACTGTCACTTTTTGATGTACCGTAATTATCACTGCCAATTTTGAATTTTGTATTAAAAACTATTAGATGGCACACTGTAGCACTTTGAGTTATATTTATAGAAATTTTATTGTGATCCAGTCCGAAAGTCCTTTGGAATTTTGTAGTTTTAACACCAGTAATTTCAGCGGCTCTATCTATACCCGCCGCTATCTTGCCAATCCTTCATGTATCTCAACTACGTTCAGAACTGTTTGCGCTAACACGTAACAGATGGCAGTTGCAGACGTTACAACAGCTTTGCAATTAACTTTTACCTCAATAGGTGGCTCCCACGTTATGCTACGCTCTCAATTCGCAAGTTATATAGTAATCATCTATCATTTGTTCCCATTTACGTTTCTTAATAGCTAATATATTTTTGCAGAAAGTATTGGACATCGTAGTCAGTGTCGTAGATATAAAAACAAATATCGATTAATCGTTTTTGTTATTCTCGTTTGCAAAATACTTGTGAAAAGTCGTGTATCTGTACTATTTTAATGTCTAGCCCAAGAAACTTTTTAATGTAGGTAAAACAAGGTACTTTTTAATGTAGGTAAAATGAACTGCAGTCGATCTAATAAATTACTGTAAAAGGAAGTAAAAGCTTGGCACATCTGCTTATTAGACCTGACTGAAGAAAATATTAAAAGTTCTCATAAATTCATGGTGTGCTTCAGACGCCATATTGTAAAATGGCTGCCGAAATTCAGTTTTATTGGAATAATTTGAGAATCGTCAGAGTTATCAAAATATATAGAGAGGAAAAATATTCTACCTTAAACAATTTTTGTAGGAAATATTTTTCTGTACGACGTAAAATTTTGAAAAAAAAATAGTAAAGAAGTTTTTAATTTGCCACCTTCCTTAAAGGCCATAAATAAATTCAATTCCGCCTCCATCCACAAAATCGACTTGAAATTTTTGAGTTGTTTGTTAAATAATTTCATTTCAAATACCTAACACGTTCATATAAATTATTTTGCTATATATCCAACAATTTGGGGTCTTCTACAGAACACTATCTGTACCTACACTTTTAGTGGTGGAACTGGCAACACCGTGTTATGTATTGTAAAATAGATATAATGACGGTAAAGTTTTACTTCAACCTCTAATCATTATTTCGAACGCGTATCTTCATGTTCTCAGACGTCTTGAGACGATTCACTCAGCCCCCGTAGTTTACTGGTTATAACAGGTTATTTCGAATAAGCACTAAGAAGAAGGCGATGGCTCCAACATTCTGACACCGAACATCACAACGTCAATGCGGCATGGTAACTTTACTATGAAGTTTGGTCGCTACTTTTCCCAGTCTTATCTTAGGTAGAATGCTCGCGAGGGGCCGTCACCACTGCGATGTATGAAGGACTCAGGATGCACTGACACTTCAATCCATAATCAAAACACACATAATCACTGTTTCCTGTTTCTTGATTAAAAATACTACTTGGGAACAGTGATTGCGCAGGATTCCCCCCTGTGGGGGTGTCATCCCTCAAATCCTCTAGAGCACCAGCAATGGTCAAACATCAGTAGAAACCATGCAAAACTCCACTTACAACTTACACCCTCCCAATTTTTACGTACACTGAAAATCCTGGCGGAATTCCTGCATTGAAAAATAATATTTTATTCTATTAATAGCAAATATAAAAAATCATAGCTACGATAAATACTTCTAATAAGATAAATAAAATTAGGGAAAGTGAGATATGGAAGTGATTTTGAGGAATAGATAAGTTTAAAATAGTACGTTCCGTTTGCATGCTTGGCAGCAAGACCGTGTTATGTATTGTAAAGAACCATTCCCCGTGGCCCTTCTCTAAGGAGAGCCCACATGGAAACACTTCCGTTACCACACAGCACTCTTTGAGTTAACAGCTCTTTTCGCAAACAGCACTTTTGAGTATGCCCACCGCTAACCGGGGGCTGCGACCCCCTCCCCCGGCGGCTAATGCCCCCCAGTTCCCTTCGGACGCACCATGCCCCCTTGCACCTGGTGTGTTTATATACATCCTACCTTTTAGTGGCTTCTATTTGGTATATTAAATCAGTACTTTTATTAAATTTCCTAATGCATATATACATAACACACAAAACAAAACAAAAAGTTAATTTTCTTTTAAAAAATGTAATAGTAACCACGCCAGAGTTCGATCCCGGGACCTCCCGATCAGGTTCCCAATACATTAACCACAGGCCCAAGCTGCGATCTGCCAAAGAAGCGGTTGTTTGTGTTACTTATAGTTCACGCTCTGCGCTTGCGCGAGAGCGTACCGGGAGTCTTTCCACGTGTGTTCTGGGGCACGGGGAATTATATAAATTATATGAATTATATATAAATCACAGCCATATTCAATCCACTAGTGGATGAGGCCTCTCCCCGAAGGGAGGAGTTGGTCTACTGCTCCCACGCTGACCAGACGGGTTGGGAGAGGAGAGCCGAAGCTCTCACTGTGATCGCCACTGTCTTTTATTCACAGCAGCTCCCCAATTGTTCTCACGATGCTGGGTCAACACCGAAATTTTTTAGCCCCCACCGGGAATCGGGACCGCACTGAAGTAGAGCGCGCTACCGACTAGGCTACGCAGGAGCTCATATATATATATATATATATATATATATATATATTGCTACTTGGCAACAACAACATACTTTGTTTGTTTTGAAACCGACATTTATCAATCACATCATTATGTCGATTGTTCTGAATGTTTCAGGAGTCGGGTCCTTTGTGTTTTCTTTCTTTTCTTTTTTTTTCTTTTTTTTTTTTGTAAGTTACTTGTTCCGAACTTTATTTCTTTCCTTCTCTTATTTTAAGCTTGTTTTCTCTTTCGAAAGTCCGCGACCCCGTTAGAAGTCTTCCAATGACCCAAAGTTAGAAACTAATTACCCCAATAGCAGAGTAAGCTTGATTCACACTTGTTACAAGCTTGTCATGTCAAGTGTAAAAGCTTGCATCAACCTTGTTATGGTCAGTTTACAAGCTTAAATCAAGCTTGAGTCATACTTACTAGTTAGCATCTGACAAGCTTGCTGGAAGCTTGCCATATCGAGCTTGTTAGAATAAACGTGAAACAGGCTTGCCATAACACTTGCGGCCAATATATCAACACAACTGTCAGTGTTCATTTTTAATCAATCTTGCAACATCAAATCAACTTAGTACGATCAATTTCGAGCTTGAATTAAGCTTGAATCTTCAATCATTACCACATAAACGAAAATCAAGTAACAATCAAGCTTGTTATAAGCTTGCATGGTACGTTGGTACCTGGACTGCGTGTCTTTGAAGTCACTTGGCCGATTTAATCATAATCATATCTTATTTGATGATCATGACCAGATAACAGTGGCGGCTCGTGGCCCAGATATTATAGGTGAACTAAGAAAAGCGTTCGTCAAGCTATACAGTCTTACAATACAATCCTTGTACATTAACATTTGTCCAGGATTTGCAAGAATATACAGGCTACCTATAATGCCACTGTTCGATCTTAGAATAAGTTGACTAACTTCCTGGATGAGGTCCAAATAATACCTTAATATTAATGCCTATTTAGTTAATGCATCTCCGAATAATGAATAAAGTCGGTTCTGCCAATTTCACCCAACAAGCTGCCACTATCAGATTGTACAGTCTAACTTCAACGTTAGATCACGCGTAAATTAGTCTGTCTGTGTTTAACATAAACTTAAATATAGATGGAACAATAATAAAAGACCCGCGGCAAGTGAGCGAAAGCCTAAACAAATACTTTACAGAAGTTGCAGAAACTTTAATAAAGACGCCGAACAGCAAAGTATCGGCCTTACTAATACTGCAAACATCTAAATCGCGGAACTTGAACACTATACATATTATGCCTATAACCGAAAGTGAAGTGTTTAACGAAATTAAAATACTAAAAGAAACCATATCGATAAACGATGAATTTCCAGTGAAAATAACCAAACAAAATAACATATACTTGACCCCTATCCTAACGTACCTATACAATGAATACCTGAGCAATGGTACCTTCCCAATTAAAAGTAGCGAAATAGTACCAATTTACAAAAAAAAAAGGAGATAAATCGTTTCTACAAAACTACAGACCTATATCTTTACTTCCAATGTTTAGTAAGAAACTCGAAAAGCTCATAAAAATTATTAATAGGATTTCTAACAAAACATAATGAATTTTGTAAAGAAGATGGATTTCTTCCCTAGAAAAGCACTACAACTGGCACTTACACGTAATTGACTGTATTCTATGGGCTGTGAATGAAAAGGAATTAGTTTTAGGTATAGCCCATGATCTTAGTAAGGCCTTTGATCTTCTAAATCACGAAATACTGCTTAAGAAACTAGAACACTATGGGATTAGAGAAAAGGCACTGCAATTGCTCCAATCTTACCTAACAAACAAAAAGCAAGCAGTTGAAGTCACACATAACATAAACGGGAAAAAGACAAACATATATCAAAAGAAATGACAATCCAACATGGGGTTCCACAGGGATTGATTTTAGGACCCTTATTATTTTTACTTTTTTTTAGAACCCTTATTATTAATGATGTACCTACGTTTATAACACAAGGGCAGGTAATTTGATATGCTGATGGCACGGGCATCATTGTTAAAGGAAAAGATATAAATGTCTTACGCGCAAATATTATTAGAATATTAGAACAAGCAAAACATTGGTTCGACAGTAACAGTCTGATACTAAATGACACAAAAACACAATACATGCTCTTCTATACAAGAAAAAATACTGTAATAAAAGATATTAAAATTACGCAGCTTTCTTAAATGTGAACATAAACACCTAAACAACGTTTTTTAGGAATAACAATACACGAAAATCTTAAATGGAACAGCCACATAACGCAAAAAAAAAAACTTAATTCTAAATTGTTTGCTCTAAGAATACTAAAAAGAGACATTAAATGCAAACACATTAATTCAGGTTTATAATAGACTTATTTATACAGTAATAAGTTATGGCATCATATTCTGGGGCAACGCATCAGCAGCAGCATCAATCTTCTCTAAACAAAAGCAGGCACTGCGTATCTTCGCCGTCGTTAGCAGAAGAACTTCTTGCCAAGAACTCTTTAAACAATATAGAATACTGACTCTTCCTTCTTTATATCTTTATGAGATAGCTTTATATACAAAAATAAACAATACACTTATAGGAAAACATAAATATGACTAGAAAAAAAAAGAGGAAAAATTTATATATTTTAGAAGACTAACCCTCGTTCAAGAAGGGCCTAGTCATGTGGGTGTCAAAATATACAACCAGCTGCCAACACATGTAAGAAATGAAGAAAACATAAATCGATTTAAGAGTCAGTTAAGGGAACACTTGCTGGGTAAGGTATATTACGATGTAAAAGAATTCTTACTATAAATTTTCACAGTACCTCAATTAACTATTGTCTATTACAAATGTATTGTCTATGTTAAAACTTATTGTCTATTCTATACAACATTTAAATATCGTGTATTACCATTTATTAGTAAATATTATTATGTACTTTGTAAAGCTATATGCTCACAAATCTATATAGAAAATTTATTGTCCATATCGCAAATGTTATTGTCTAAATGTCATTGTCTATATTTTTTTAAAACTTATTCAGCTATACTTCACAAAACATAGATATCGTGTAAATACTATTGTAATACTATCGTGTAATATAAATATCGTGTAATACTCTCCAGACACAAATGTATATTGGTTATTGGAGTAATAAAACTTGAAACTATATACGGTATACGCCATTTTACACCGTTCTTGTAAAAAACAATAAAAAAATAAAAATAATATAACAACAAAGACTTATGCAATAGGAAATAATATCAAGTTTTTTTTTTATTCATTCATTCTAGATTCATATAACAAGTCTTTAGAAACTTACTTTTACTGAGGCTGAAATCAGATGGCAAAGGAAGAGTATTGTAAACATGTGATAATCTACATACAAGAGATCGCTGGAGCAAACACAATCTCGGTTTTCAGAGGTAGAAATGATGTTGTGAACGAGATTTTTGTCTGGGTACACTTAGGGTAAAAAGTGGAAGAAGGTCGTTGGTCCTGCGTGTGCCCTGTATTATTTTATAAAGAAATTTTAAGTCATTTAGTTTTCTTCGTGTGTCTGCGTTCTTTAAGTCAAGAAAACTAAAAATATCTACGTTAGATTTGTGTTGAACGGTACCCTGTGTTGTACAATGCGGATTAAGAAGTTTTGCACTTTGTGCAATTTAGGTAAGTTGGTTTCACAATCCATAGACCAGATAGATGAACAGTAGTCAATAGTAGGAAGTGCACAAGTGAGAAAATATCACTGAAGAGCTCTGAAATCTTTAATATCGGTAAACCCATTCATTGATTTAAAGAAAGCATATGATTCTATCAAAAGGGAAAAGTTATACAGTACCCTGATACGATTTGGAATTCCGAAAAAATTGGTTCAACTCGTGAAGATGTGTCTCAGCGACCCCATAAGCAGAGTACGGATTCGCAACGGATTGAAACAAGGCGATCCCTTGTCCCCACTACTGTTTAACTTTGCGTTACAATATGAGAATTTAAAAATTAAATGGGACGAAAAGGGACAATCATTAAATGGTTTGAATCAACTGTTCGTATACGCGGATGATGTAGATTTAATAGGGGACGATATAGATGCATTACAAAGTAACACGGATGTCTTAGTAGAAGCGTGCGATGAGATAGGTCTACAGGTAAACATAGATAAAACAAAATACATGATAACAAGCCGAAACACAGGCAATGAAGGAAATAAAAACATAAGAATTAGGGATGAGATCATAGAGAAAGTAAACAAATTTAAATACTTGGGACCATACGTAACAAGCAAAGTCCAAAAACTTCTAACATCGCGATTAATATCAAGGAAATTGAAATTGAAAATATACAGAACGGTTATTCTGCCGGTAATACTTTACGGTTGCTAAAGTTGGAGTACGACCCTAGCAGATGAACATAAATTACGTATGTTTGAAAATAGGTTTTAAGGAAGATATACGGGCCGAGACGGAACGAGATGACTGGAGAGTGGAGGAGACTGAAAATGAAGAACTCCATGAACTGTACGATTCACCAGATGTAAAAATAATGAAATCGCGACGCTAAGGTAGGCAGGCCATGTAGCTCGGATGGGGGAGAAACGAAGATTATATTTTATCCTGGTTGGAAAGGTCGGATGGAAGAAGACCGAGAAGTCGTTGGGAGGACTATATTAGAAGAGATCTTCGAGAAGTAGGTGTTCGTGATGAAAACTGGCTTGATATTGCCCAGGATAGAATCCAATGGCGAACGTTTGTTACTGCGGCGATGAACTTGCGAGTTCCATAATCCATAGATAGAGTTAGTTAGTTAAACCTGTAGAAGTGATGATGATTACCTTATAGCTTAATTGCTTCCGTGAAAAGGATTAAAACTGTTTCGACTTTCAATATTATCATTGTTCCTTTTATCAACCAGCATGTCGAACAAGTAATTTTGAAGCAAAGCTTACAGATTGCCATGGCAAATGAAACAAGTATTGGCTTGGCGAGATTGAAGTGTCCGGGGAAAAAAAAAACGAACTACTTTTCAAGTATTTATAATAGTACAAAACCAAATACATTCTTTGTAAACGCGATGAACATAAATCTCTCAGCTTTAACTTCAATGGTTGATCTTCTCTGTCGTTAGTGAAACATCTTCTGTCATTGTGTCGTGAATTGACTCAAATAGAGCAAAAATGACATATACAATTCGTTGCAGATATTTAAGACGAATATGGAGGGTTTAGGAAGAGATCGATGTTCTAATTCGTTCAATGTATCCCTTGTGAGATATGAGGTCGGGCCCTATTGTGCAAAATCACGACAAAGATATGTCAGGATTTTGGGTATTGAAGAAAATTAATTATTTCTTATTTATCTTCGTAGATAAATCCCACTCACACAGTGCCTACCATAAACGATAATGGATTCATTCTTTGGGAGAGGTAAGTTATGAAAACTTTGATTTTATACTTTACTAACTTGCAACATTAAAATATGAAGTATGCACCCCTTTTTACTATCCCAGAACTCCACAGATTTGACCCATTCAATTTTGCATCAATTTTCATTTGAAATATCTAAATATAAGCTGTTATTACATTTCCATATTTTCTGTTCCTCACACACGAATAATAGCTCAAACCCGACAGTGCCTTTAAATGACAGTTTCAATATCACGTGTTCTTGCAGAAAAGTGTGTTCTATGCGCTAATGCCGCACTATACCCTATATCTTGCCTGAATATGTAACAATAACCTTCTTTAAATGTTTTATTTTCCGAAAATTGAATAAAAATATGTTCTATATATAGGAAAGGTAGCTTTAGAGCGTAAGTGTTTATTATACGAGGTCTGTCAGGAAAGTAATGAGACTGTTTGTAAAACATGTTTATTTACAATGCATTACAAAACCACATGGTCAGCTTCGAAGTAGTTCCCTTGGGAAGCTACACACCGATGCAGATGTTGCTCCCACTCACGGAAGAATTGCTAGAAGTCCTCAAGTGACACCCTTCGAAGTTCCTGTGTCACGACCCTTTCAATGTTTTCTACAGATTTTTGATTTTGGGGAATAGGAAGAAGTCACAGGGACTGAGATCTGGGGAATAGGGGGGTTGTGGCAAAACAGGAATGCCCTTATTCGCAAGATACTCATTAACAGAGAGAGCAGTGTGGCACGGCGCATTGTCGTGATGGAGGATCCATGATTGGGACATGTCAGGACGGACACGAATGACCCGATTCCTTAGTCTTTCAAGGACCTGGATGTAAACTTGTTGATTTAATGTTTGTCCGTGAGGAACAAATTCCTTATGGATCACGCCTTGATGATCAAAGAAGCAAATCAACATGACCTTGATTTTTTATTTGCTTTTCCTGGCCTCCTTCGGTCGTGGTGAGCTGCTTGTGTGCCACTCAGCACTTTGTCTTTTGGTTTCAGGGTCATACTCGAAAACCCATGTCTCATCATCTGTCACAACATGTTTGAAAATGTCTGGTTCAGTTTCCATGCGGTTGATGAGGTCACGACACACAGTCATGCGATGCTCCTTTTGTTCAATTGTCAAGTTCTTTGGCACCATTTTCGCACAAATTTGTCTCATTCCCAGATCTTGAGTTAGAATTTCGTACACTGCTTGGCGATTAATGTTCAATTCATCAGCAATCACCTTAACCGTTAAGCGCCGATCTGTTCTTACCAGATCCCTCACTCTGGCAACAGTTTCATCGTTTCGTGTCGTGCTTGGTCTTCCTGAACGTGCCTCATCTTCAACTTCCTCTCTACCGTCCATAAATGCCTTATGCCACCGAAACACTTGTGCACGGGACATTGTGTGGTCCCCATACGCCAGTGTTAATTTTCTAAATGTTTCTGCTGCATTGTCCTTGAGTTTCACACAAAATTTGATGGCGTAGCGTTGTTCCAGTTTTGTACTCGCCATCTCTCCGACAAGCAACACTAACACACCCTCACAAAATATGTTATAAACTCACTTGTGTTCATCGTAGGTACTTCAAATTTTCACTGCTTGTAGCCAAAGGATGCCTCTATCAGCTCCACTGGTTTCATTGTCCTACTGTGTGTCGTTCCTGAAATAGAGAAACAGTCTCATTACTTTCCTGACAGACCTCGTATTTCTCAGGAATCGTAAAACGATAAATGTTTATTACGTTTTATTAAAATATGCCTGGAGAACCACTGTTCAACTAGAGTTCTGGAATAGGTTAGCTTTAACACTGTTCTCATTGTCCGTTCAGATAAATAAATGCTAATAAATTATCGTTCGTTTATGTTAACTAGAGGGCACTGCAGCTTTGCTTTCTAATAGAATCCGTAATTTAAAAAATGACTAACAGTAATGGTGACTTTCCTCTGTATTTGCTTCTGTAATTTATTTCCTTTCATAGAAGTAGTTAACAATGATGAACAAAATCACATACTCTATCAGCACTTTCAAATGTCTGATTTATTCGCGTTGATAAAATAGTGCTATAAGGGTTGATAAAAGTCATAGTTAACGGAATATAAGTATTTTTTTATTGATATCGAGTCCGAGTGTGATACGATTTTTAATTAATTAGATGCAATATAAGTTATTTGTAAGAAGCCATTGAAAGCATTTCTCGAAAATAACAAATGTAAGTTAAATCAGTGTGCAGAAGCACATTTTTACGTAAACTACATTCAGGTCGCTTTCTTTGACCTGCATCATGTCCGTTCAACATAGCTGTTCAGAGGGTAAAGTAAGTTGGACAATCTCTCACGATGTTACAAAAGTAAATAGGTAAGTGTAGGTCTTTTTTATATGTTGAGTTTAATGAAAAACAATATCCAGTTTCTGCAGAACGTCTATTTCATCTTTGTACTTAAGGTAATACAAGTGGAATCAATTTGAAGGCAAAAATATTGTGATATGCTGTCAAGAAACAACTAAATTCTAATTTTATCGAGTTTGAATTTCATTTATGACCTTGAGGCATCTAAGGATCAGCCTGGACCACATTCTATTATTGGTCAAGATATGAGAAGTATAGGAAACATGGAAGGGAGATTCAAAGAGTTAAAAGCATTCATGCAAGGAGACTATCTCAAGACTCTTTATGTGCAGTATAGTGCACGTCTCACACATTCGCCCTTGTTGTGGAAAAACATAATTTCTATATGCAGCATTATTAACGCCTCTTTTGGATCGCTAGAAGATGTTAATACATTGTTTCCAGCATTTAAATATCACTATGTGCCAGGGACATATGCAGGGTCTGGACACCCCCAAAATTCAGACTTTTTTTGAAATTAATATTACTTCTGGCAAAATTATATACATTTTAAGTAAATTTCACACCCAGACACACCTCGGACCCTCCAACTTCTGGGTACATTCCTGCTATGCGCTTATTGAAAATCTTTCAAAAATTTCAATGAAAAGACTGAAACTATTTACAAGATCCTCGGGCAAAGAGGAAGCTACGACAAAATTGCGTGATTGCTTATCTCAAATTTTGCAAACTTCAAATACCATCAGTGCCGGAGAAAATGTGAAGAAGGATGGGTTTACTGTGAAACTATGGTTGAGGTTAAGGTTAAGAATATTCCTCACTCGGGATGCTTTTTCTGCTCTATCAGATTTCCTTCGCCATATCAGATTACTGGTGTTTCCATCCGCAATAACTAGTTTGGTGAGGGATCTATGATATAGAAAATGCAGCACCGCTTCAGGTAATAATAAAGAATATTTTGAAATAAGGAAGATGTAGGCCTACTTAGAAAAACGTTGAACAAATGTCTTGCAAGACAATATGGACTGGAATCGATCATGAACCCTTTATTCATCTCTCTTATCAGATGCATCGAGCACTATGATGATCTAACAAGGTCTGTTCCTGAGCAGGGGCTAGATCTTGTGCAGGACTTGTTCAAATCTATTTTGTCGGACTTGTCTATTCACCAAGTAAGGGAGGAATCCGTACTCCGATCTGCATATTATATGGGTTGTATTTTACTATTTTATATGGAGCCAGAGTTAACAGAATAAGTCGAGCATGTGCCAGCAACATTCAGTTACCTTCTGTGTGCCCTCTATCAAGTGATCATTCATCGTATTGAATGCAGTGAGAATATGGAATGTTGTCTCTTAACATATGATTAAAATATAACATACACAAGTTTAGATGTCACATGGAAGTTTTCCAAACAAATTTCGCTGAGTTATCTCTGTCTTTTCACAAAGTGTTTACAAATAACTGTCTGTCGCTATGATGATGTAGAAAGAGTAATTTCTGTAATCAAAGCTTAGCTGCAGAAACAGTGACATATGGTGCGAAATCCTGGGGGATGGGGCGAATTCATTTGCCCCCACAAAAAAAATCTGCCTGTTAGTTTTCTCTCCAACTGAAATCTCCCCGAGGGTAAAGATATTAGTCATATTCAACACATCTAAGGAAGGTCTGAACCAAAATTATCTAAGACTATAAATAAATTCAACTTGAAATTGTTTTGACGTCATACGTAGAGGTATATTTTATAATTTGACCTTTCCT